>JBBPMW010000927.1:0-13001 GCA_038090535.1 Tylopilus alboater | reverse complement strand
GGCTCTTGGAGCTATCAGTTCAACATTGCCATGTGGACGCACACCACCGGTGACCCACATTATATCGTTAATCTGATTGACACGTTCCACAGCCCCCTATCCAGACGGGGATGCGCGGCTTTTCGTTGTTATCCCCAACTCCACTGAGACGATCCAGCACGTGTAATTCCTCTTCTCCGCCCTTCAGCTGGCCAAATATCACATACTGACCTTTCAACTTCTTCAGCTGAGTGTCATCGTCCGTGAGCACGATGAAGAATTGCGACGTGTTCCTGGCACCCGCGCCGGTCTTGGAACTCGCCATCCCAAGTGAGCCTTTGCGGGGCATCACCTTAAGACCCTCTTCCTCAGCTTTAAAATCACCTCCATAAATGGACTAGACGAGATTGGATCAGATGAGGATACCATGCATCTACTGGTCCTACCTCGCCGCCGCTTCCATCTCCCCGAAGTATATCTCCGCCCTGAGCAATAAAGCCCTTGACGACCCGATGGATGGGGCATTCCAGGTAATGGAGCTTCTTATTGGCAGCATTCTTGCATGCCCCTTTCTCTCCAGTACACAGCGCTACAAAGTTGGCGGTCGTCTTTGCCAACTTGGGCGACGCGCTGAGTTCGAAGACGAGCCGCCCCGCCAACAAAGGCTCTGGGGGATCGAACAGTAGTGTTGTCTCATGTTCTTGCGACGCACCGATGCCCTGCAAAATCTCTTTTTGCCAATCGGCTAGCTCCTCTGGTTTGGACGGTAGACCGTAACTCGCGGCGTGTTTCTCGAGGAGTGATCGGGTGCGATCGTACGCCTCCCGATCGCGTAAGAACTTTTTGAAGTCCCCCATGCAAATATCGAGATAGACCTGACGCCTAGCCATGAGTACTTGAGCTTTCGACCGCCTCTCGATGGTCTGGAGTAGATTGGTACTCGATTCGGCTTGAGCCGCCTGACAGCGATTGACCATTACGGCGGATCATGGATGCCTTTTCTCGTACAGCATACACTGGTGAGATGGCCGAGCGGTCTAAGGCGCCAGACTAAGGACTAGGTCATTAAGATGACCACGGAATATCTGGTCCGAAAGGGCGTGGGTTCGAATCCCACTCTCATCACAACTTTTTTTCTCCGAATTTTATCGATCCACACCAGGACCGTCAGAGAGGGCTAGGCTGACGGGGGACTGCCCCGAACGAGGCGGAAGGGTTTGGGTGAAAGACTGGCTACGAGTCTACGACACACGACGATTACAGTCGCCAAACTATGACCCCTGTCACCGCCGAGGGTCCCAGCACGCGTTCCGGTCTACCCAGCACTGAGCACACCGTGTTTGGGCAACTTTGGGGCTCCCGGTGGCACCTAAAAACTTCCAATTACCGTACAACCCCCATGGAACAATTATATATCGGCGAATAATTACAGTAAGTCCCCAGACAATGTATAACTCCTTACCTTGTGCCTTACCTTAGTGCCTTTAGTACTCATCCGGGTCATGATCTTGTCGCTGTCGGTTTCGCCCTTCAAAATCAAGTCCACTAGGAACCCGTTGATTGAGCAGCCGCCGTAGAACCACGACTGGTCAGGGAAACTCCTTTGTGTGAGTCGACCTTTTGCAGGGGGTCGAGTACTAGTTGTTATAATTAATCACTGTGATATAACACGCGACATGGACTACCTTCAACATGCCAGTGGTGCTTGCGCCGTTATTCAATTTTCTACACCAAGGGAGGGTTGTTCTATCCCTTCTCTCTCCGTTCTACACTGAGATTCAGAAATGTCTACTCTCTAGTTGTTCAACAGAGCCTAGACAAACAAAATACTTTGCTATCATTCTCACTGGTGGTCTCAAACTATTGTTTCGGTGAGATAGTGACTTTTTGCGGGACACAGATTTCTGAAAACATTATTTTTCGCGTACATTTCCGCTGCACCACAAAATGAACTCATATCCGCTCTCTCTGCGCCATCTTTCAATTCGACATACCTCATGATCCAGCGCCGATGTACTCGATGCTTACCTCGAGGCACTCTGGGGCATTTTTCCTTTAAGAAGCGCATCTTCTCGCACCTTGATCTGGACCATATCCTTGAAAGTATACAAGCAGGGGTCATGATGCCGCCCCTTGGATTCATGCCGTCGGATTGGGTTGTATTGTTGTTAGGTTGGCGACGCAAAAACCTGGGTAAGGTATCCTCCTTACCCCTTTATCAATTTCACGCTCTGAGAACGTTTACGGCAAAGCGCAGAGTCGTGCTGTATAGGTCAGGCGGGGAAGCTAGTCCAATGTATTCAATCCCTCACCGTCCCGGGCCACAGTTGGTCGATATCACTGACCTTGTCGTCTCCCAGAGCGCCACGTCTCGCGTTCCAAACCATGTTCAAACGAACTGCAAGACGCCAGGCTTGATGATATCTATCAAGGTTGTCCCTGCCTCACGGCGGTTATGTGTCTTCCCGTACTGTCCATACATCTTCGTTTGCGGACCGATGGGCTAGGTTGGTTATTCTTTGATGTCGGATGTCGGAGGGAATGCGATAAAACCATCGGCGGCGACCTTTAATGGATTTTGTGGTTGGCTTTAGTTGTGTCTCTCCTTCACGCTCTCCCTGACCCTTTCACTGACGTGGGTTGTGCTGACCGCTCTCAGATGAACGTGACCAAAATGCGATGCTCTTGACATAACTCGACGGCAATGAATGTAAGGCACTTGGTTTTCCCAGCATCGCCCGCGTTCAGCTCTGCCCCTTTCCGGGGGGGTGTCAGCACGGTAAAGGACACAGGGTGGGGAGCTCAAGGTATAAAAACTGGGTGTATACATCGCTGGCCAGCAGGAAACTTCCTTCACCAACAATAAACACTAGCTCTCTCGCATCGAATCGACACCAACATGTTCATTCGCGTCTCTACTATTCTCTTCTCGGTCGTTGCTCTCGCTGGGGTTGCTACTGCTGTCCGACCGCCCTCGAAATTCGCAGTAGCTCGTGCAACACGGGTAGCGTCCAGTGCTGCTCCAGCGTTCAGCAGGTGAGATTTCTCGCCGACGCCAGTGACTTTCAAACACTGAAGGGTCATTTTGTAACAGTCCTCTTCTACTTTCATCAACGAACTCTTTGGGTATCTTGGGATCCCCTTGCCCACTGCAGGCACCCAGGTCGGGTTTACGTGCTCCCCGATCACCGTCGGCGGGGTTGGTTCTGGCAGTACCTGCACCTCGCAGCTCGTTTGCTGCGATGGCAACACTTTCGTGAGTCCATCCTGTCGCTCACGTTCGCTCGCACGTCGCTGAGGCAAACTCGAATGCTTGTGCAGAACGGTATCATCACCACCGGTTGCTCTCCCACCACCATCAACCTGTGATTTCTCGAATTTGATGTCAATATGCCGTTCTAAGTGTAAAGTAAGGATCGTGTATGTTTCTTTGTAAATTTTGGATATATGTTTCGAGGTTTATGGTTTTGGATATGTATATGTATACGGATATGTGATGTACTGGGTTTTCTTGAATGAATATTGTCGGTGTCGAGTCGAGTTGAAAGCTTTGACGAATACGCTCGGTATGAGCGCTGGGTGGTAGATCTCTGACCGGTCAAATCATTCACATGGCAACGTATGCAGCAGTGACGGCTCATCAGGACGACCATGCACCCAGTCGGTCTGGCGGTACATGTTATGGCGCCGATGGTCTGGGCGTTCCCTTGAGTTCTTTTGCCATCAATATCATTGGCGAGATGGCCGAGCGGTCTAAGGCGCCAGACTAAGGACCAAGTCATTAGATGACCCAGTTTATCTGGTCCGAAAGGGCGTGGGTTCGAATCCCACTCTCGTCACATCTTTTTTGCAAGTCGGACATCCGTCGATTCTGGCAGAAACATTTTCTTTATTGTTGTGTGACAGTCCTCATTGGATTCATCCCTCTTCCCCTCGACCACAACAAAGTCCCGTTGTAGAAGCGATCGGCAGCACACAAGACGAGATGATGAGGGGATTGTAACTTATCCACAACTGAGCGCGAGAGTTGTCAAGAATCTTTGACGGCCCACGCACACGGTTGTGGATATCGACGTGACTACCTCGGCGATTGTCTTTACGACGACACTGGAGTCTGGACCGATGCGTCCAAACTGCGTGGACCGCGATCGCGATCCGTACGCCGCGGTCACCGTCCGCCCGGGTCAATACTCAGACTTGGCGATTTGGAAGTGTCTCCGGAGATAAGGCGACAAGGTTCCGTTCAGCGCCGCCACCTAGCCCCGTTTCTTTCGAGGGTATCGCTGTCGTTTTTTCGTCCATGGATTTGCATGCCGGCGATGTGCCTCGGTGACGTTGTCGAGATCGAGAGACCTGGAAGGCGTGATGCCAAGCAATGTGAATTGGTGAGATCCCCGTACGATGGGCCAACCCCAAACCCCATCGTTTGCTGATTTGCTGTGTAGGGCGTGGGTCGAGGCGGACTGATGGCCGTCACATCAGAACTTGATATCACCACGTTAACCCCGTTCGCCGCTTCCCCAAAAGAAATCTGCCGGGAAAAGGAGATGCGTAAAACGTGCTTACTCTGTGAGCGCTCTAGACGGTTCAACATGCGCACGGATGTACTTTGTCGTTTGGCCGACCCTGATATGATCGCGGGTTTTCTGCAGTGGGAAGTTTTCAAATCATTGGAGGGGAAGGTGCTTACATTCTGTCCTCTACTGGTTGCTTCAAGGCGCTCCGTGAACCCGATCAGACGGCAGTCGACATGGTGGGGCAACATACGAAATGTGAAGCAATCGTCCGTTCGACAGCGCCTACGTAAGCGCAACCCCAGAGACGAAAAAGTTTGATGAGAGTGGGATTCGAACCCACGCCCTTTCGGACCAGATAAACTGGGTCATCAAATGACCTGATCCTTAGTCTGGCGCCTTAGACCGCTCGGCCATCTCACCTGCTAAAGGGAGAATGAAAGAAATTTATATGTGCCCATTGCCGTTACCATCACGCGTCACAGTGGGCACAGCAGCGATGTGTGTGCGCTTTGCATTGTCAAGCATCGACCACTCGAGCCGGAAGACATTCCAACATGGCCTCTGCATACTATGAATTTTACAGGGGATCATCGTACGTTTAATACTTTACTTGGTTGCAAACCAACCCCTACAACGGCCCCGTAGCATTGGCATGGCTCTCACCGACTCGCTGGACGAGCTCATCACGAGCGGCGCCATCACGCCACAGCTGGCGATGAAGGTTTTGCAACAGGTTCTCCATATGGCATGGCACACCCCGACCAAGCATGCTGACGGCCGTCTAGTTTGACAAATCCCTCGCAGACACGATGGTCAAGCAGGTGAAGACCAAGACGACGCTCAAGGTACGCTCTCCTCGTCGCTCGCGGGCTGTGCATCGCTCACGTCGTGCGTTGACAGGGTCATTTGCATACGTATCGTCTCTGCGACGACGTGTGGACGTTTATCGTCAAGAACCCGTCTTTCAAAATGGAGTCGAACGAGATGGTGTCGGCACCACGAATAAAAATCATTGCATGCAAGAACGGAGACGCCATAGAGGCTGGAAAGAAGTGACATACCTGCGATTGTCTCGACCGCATCCGCGTTGTACCATAGAGGTCTTGTAATTAGCTCGGGGTGTGAACTGCACGCCGTAGTACCGGTGGGCTATACATCCGATATCAGCGACCCAGTGTAATTGCTGTGGCATGGAGGTGTGGTGAGCAAAAATTTAAATGCTGTGGGGCCCTTTAGGGACAAAGCCTGGTAGCACACGTGCTCACAAATGGACTTCCCATCCGCTTCGGGTTCTCGACCTTGTTTCTTATCCACTCCTCTTCCTCCTTGGCACCAGCGACACCTATGGACCTCATCAATTATCCAGAACCCCCAACAGAATCAAGCGTCGCTGCCGCTCGCAGAGCCCTCCAAACACAGCGCCAAGAGCTGTCGCAACTCTCAGAACGGATAACTTCAGCAGAGGATGCCCTCACGCAGATCGTTGCCGACAGGAAGCGTTCGATTCAAGAGATGCAACGCGAGCAACATGCGTTGGAGGAAAAAGTAAAGCACACGCTGGCGTATATCTCGCCTATACGACGACTGCCCCACGAACTGCTCCGCCATATCTTTATGTTCAATTTCGACAACCACCCTTGCTGTGCTTGGATCCTCGCCTCCGTCTGCGTTCTATGGCGTAGACTGACTCTATCAATACCTAGATTATGGTCCAAGGTGAGCGACGGCTGCTCTATGGCGTGCATCGGGTCTGGATGTGTCTCCTATTCTCCACATCCATATTGGCGCCCGAATATGTTCATCGATTAAACAACGTGTTTTCACCCAACCTTTCGCCAATTGCTATCTCTCTGGAGTTTCCTGCGGTAAATACAAATACCCCCTTGAAATTATTTGATCTACTGTGCCGCGCTTCCCTTCGAGAAGCCATGCATCGAACCACATATACTCCACATTTGCTCCCCTGTCGATTTGAACTGTCTCATCTGACCCTTCTGCCCAGATACGCCTTGTGACCAACCAAAGTGCGTCTCCCGACACCATTCGTCTATGGCTTGAGCGGTCCGGTGACAAGGTTCCCCTGGATATCGAAATCTATCTGCGGGTGAGCGGTAGTTCGGCAGAATGCTCGGGTCGCGCTCGAGCATCATCCCCTACACCCTGGATCCCACCCCCGCCCAGCCCACCGACGCACTATGTCCTGCCACATCCACCGCCAGGCACTGCCATTCTTTTACCACCAGCACAAACACCGATCATTGTCCCACAGTCTCCGTCCCACCATGATGCCTGGGGGGCATCTCCTCCGCCCCCTTCCTCGCGAAGTTCCCCACAAGTCCAACGCAACACGCATTGGGGACATATCGCAATTTTTTACTTGATCGAGCAGATGCACCGGTGGCAACGGTTTGTCTTCCGGTTTGATAAGCAATTCCCCTCGATATCTGCGCTCAAGTCGATCAATGGTGCGATTCACGCATTTCGTCGAAAATTTACATTTAATGTGTGATGTAGGCGACGCTCCTGTACTAAGAGAGTTTGAGATCTCGTGTGCGGAGACGATATACGCTACCGAATGGGCTTGGCTTCCCTGCACCAGTCCGTCGACCCCCTTGATGTTATCGCAGCTGCAGTCCCTCATGCTCCACCACGTACCATTCAAGTGGTCCTCTCCCATCTTCAAGACTGACCTGCGTTCTCTCAACCTTCGTTCACTCCCCTCCAACCACCTACCACTCGATCGGATCTTACACATCATCTCGAGTAATCCAAATCTTGAATCGCTCACGCTGCACTTTGCCGTTGTCGTACCAGCCATCCTTCCGCTACACAGCACGTGTTTACCAAAGCTTCGCGAACTCACCTTTGGGGGCCATTACCACATGTCGACGCTTACGGACGCACTCGTCCTCCCCGCGTTGGACATCCTCAGCCTCGACATCGAAGCGAGGGACCCCATTGAAGACATCATCACGAATCTGCTCCAGCGATCCAATAATCCACCTGTCACTCAGCTGTCGGTGTCATACGGGAGTGCCAGCAATTCGACGCTTTACTATGGTCCTGGAGGCATTGTCATTGCGTGGAATTTCTTGACCGAGATGAACCACTTGCACACGCTAAGCGTTGGGGGGACGCCCCTCGAACCTTTCCTAGTAGTGCTAGGGACACCCGAAGACGAGCAGGCACACTGGATCTGCCCCAACCTGAGAGCAGTGACGATGAAGAGTTGTCATACGCATCCGGATGGGATTGCAAAACTTGTACAGCTTATCGAGGCGCGCAATCCGGAGACGGGAACTGCGATGATGGTGCATGGTGTGACACCGGCGAAGCTACGGCACATTGAGCTGCACGACTGTGCATCGGTTGGGCCGGACGTGCTGGAGTGGCTGAAGAGTCGGGTGGACGAGGTCATTTGTGTCGAGCCGTCTTATGGAAGGTCTGCTTGATGTGTTTCTCTGATTGATAAAGAGCGATTTATCTTCGAGCGGCGTATATCCTCGTCGCACGTTTAGTGATATTCGTATTCCCGTGTTCTGTATTAGTATTTTATGTATGGTGCGAGCTGGGAAATGGCATTACCTGCATGATGCTGTTATTTTAAGATGATGGTAAGGTTGCCTGGGATCCATGGCTCCTAAAAGGCGCTCTAGCACCGCAAACGGTATAGATTTGTTGGTAGATCGAAGCGTTTGACTTTCCGCGCTCATTGATTCTTGAGGCGCCCGTCGTACCAGGGTCGTGGGACTGGTTTCATTCGAACGTGGTGGCGTTCACACTGATCCGTGGCACTCTCTACCAAATCGACCAGGCCCAGACCATTGGCACATTTGAACGGAGGTCCTTAAATGGATGATGGTGGTCCAGGTTTTAGCAGGAGACCTCACCGCCTCGGCAAGCGTGCAGTGCGAAATCAAATGAAGAAGAGTCGTCCCAGGCCGTCGTCTCAAAAGATAAGCGTGTCACCGTCCACAAGGGTGCGGTTACGCCGGGCGCGGATATTTGGGAGTCACGGTCTGAATGACGAAACGAGCGGCCCACGCGGCGCCAAGGTGGAGTTGAGGTTCGCGCTGATCACGACCTAAACCCTGGGCAGCACTGGTCGTTCGGGTATATAAGCGGGCTTGGCCTCGCCCACCCAGTTCGAAAGTGACCCACACCTTTCGAGTCCTCTGTCTTCCACTCGAGAACGTTTGTCAAGATGCCCGTGCCGGTGCCAGTCAAGACTGCAGAATGGGGTAATTTAAATAGAGCCAAACAGGGCTGCCTAATGCCATATGACGTTGAGATGACGAACCATCGCAGGTCTGTTTCCAACGTTCATCCGAGTGCCCGCCTCGTTCTCATCGTCCCAAGCAGCGTGCAGGCACTCGCTCCTCACCCACATCGCTCACCTCACCACACCTCTCACGGCGAGTTGCTCACCTGGAGAGACCGCCACGTAGCACAGTTGAGGGGTGCGAACATGTCTCTGAATAGACATGGCGCACCAGCGGAGAGTCTCCTGCCTGGTACGGTACCACTCGCGCCGTTGCCCACTACGCCCCACGCCCCCGTAGAATGGAACTGGGACGTCGAACACGAAGACCGGAGACGCGAGGCGAAAGCCGATGCCGCCCTGCACGACGCACAGCCCTTTCACGTCGATCGAAGGGTCCTCAAGGACATCGTGCGCGAGAAGACCCACTGCGAGGTCGGCCGCATCACCTTTCTGAGCTCAGGCAAGTTTCCCGTGCCCGTTGCCCATATGCGTACTTCTTCTGACCGGCCACGATAGGAACATTTCACAAAGTCGGTGATGCCGAAAGCGATGTCGTCCATCAATAAGCTTGCTTACGTTTTTGCGCTTCCTTATCAGGCTTATCTCGTAACCCTCGTTGACACACGGCAACTTGTTGCCCGTGTCGCCCGTCGGTTCATGCCGCGTCTCAAGACGCAATCAGAGGTCGCAACGATGCAGTACCTCCGCGAAAAGACTTGCATACCAGTACCAGATGTATATTTCTACGACTCAAATCCTTACAATCGCCTGGGAGGCGAATATATTCTCATGTCCAAGGTTCGTCGCTGCCATTCGCGCGTTCCTTGTTCCTGACGTCTGCTGGTCGTCTAGGCATCCGGTATTCCGCTCGGTAGAGTGTATCACTCGATGTCCAACGAGCAACTCAAAACATTGTTCAAAAATGTAGCTTCTCTCATGATACCTCTGTTCGCTCAGCGTTTCTCACACATAGGATCTCTCCAATTCCCCACGTTCTCTCGGTCAGTTTCATCACCCATAAGCTCATCCTCATCTTCAACGCCCACTGCAACCCATGTACATTTCAGGCACTTTTCGTTAACAGCCACCCCCACATCTCGGATCACGCCCACAGCGGCACATGTCGGCCCTATTGTTTCGTGGCCATTCTTTGGATCCGGCCGGGGTGACCTCGCACATCCGTCCGAAATAGATCGCGGACCTTGGTCATCAACACGATCCTACCTAGAGTCTTGTGTGCGACGTGAAATAGCGGGCGTAAAGCGGGAGAGCGAGGGAAAGTCCGCGCCTCATCGGCTGCACCTCGATCCGGATGAGATCCGATCCTCCAGACACCACCACCTTGATGCGGTGCCTGATGATCAGAGCGATGACTCTGACGAATGGGACGCACAGGAGAGTGAGGAGGAATGGGATGGTCCAGGGGATGCCATGTACAGCGACTATCGCCGCATGCAACGGAGTACCTTTCTCGTTGCGCACATCATGCAGCGCGAACAGTGTGTGCGCAAAGAGATGGGCCGTTGGATGCGCGTCATGGACCGATTAGGGGCTCATGCGGACAGCTCGGGTCATGAAGAGTTTGGACTCGACTGTCATGATCTCAACTTGGAAAACGTCTTCGTGGACGAGCATGATCATACCAAAATTGTGTGTCCAACCATCCTCTTTTTTTTCGTCCGACGCGATGTTCGCTCACTGTTCGCTCACCATAGGCATGTATCATCGATTGGGAGTCGACGACCACGCGGCCGTTGTGGGCTTGTGCTCACCTCCCGGCGTTCGTTCAGACGAGTCTGTTTACGTCCAAGCTTTTCCGAGAGGTCGTCGCATCGATCGCCCTCTCCAAGTCGTCGAAAAACGCCAGTCTCGTTGCGACCGCCAAGGAATGGCTCCACTATGAAGCCGTTGGCGCCCGGCTCCGGATCGCCCACCGCTGCGTGGAGTGGGACGGATGGGAAGAAGGGCTGGTCGATAGCATTCTCGGAGCGGAGGAACACGAGGAGGAGTGGTTCAAGGACGTCGAGTCGACGGTCGAAGGCTCAGAGATGCCGAGCGCGCCGTCGTACGACGTCAAGGCATGCTTCGAGAGTGATGTGAGCGGCTGCGCGTCGGAGCCGTCGTCGAGGGCCCTTCGTGTGGCGGCTCTCAAGAGCCGGAAACAGGCGGGCCAGCTGCCGTTGAAGAGGGCCAAGGAGATGGAGCAGACGCTGACGACGACGGGGGATATATGTGGTGGGCGGGGCGGAGAGCTCGGACGGCGGTTGGAGGCGTGGTTGAGCGTGAATGGGAACAGGCCGCGGCGCGCCGTCGGCGAGGAGTATGATGCCGAGGCGGAGTGAGGGTGCGGTGCGTGCGGTTTCCTTGGTGGGTGTTTTGGGCGTCTTTATCTTATGGTCGGGGGTTTGGCATTGGACCCTCGCACAACGCACTTTAATATTTCTTTGACGCATACGACAGACTTTGCATGACATCGCATACCGTGACAAGCAACTCTTTTCATGTACTGATTGAATTTACTTAATAATGATTGCCGTTCGTCCCCTCAGAGTCGATGCATATGAGGCGCTTGGAACATCACGTTGCTGATTGACGCGAGTCTGACCATCAACGCTACTACATATCATCGTACATGTAGCTCATGGATGCAAACTGCCTGCGAACAGCACAGGTTTTCAGAATTCCACATTCCACGGAAGTAGGTATCAATGCAAACGATAAATCAATTATAGTCCATAAAACGTGGTCCTCGTAACTCGACGCAAACTCTTGAAACGACCGGGGACGCTGGCCATGAGACACCAGATCGTGTTTATGGATCGAGCAAACGGAAGATGGGGCTGCATGGGTACTAGGGGGAAGGATTGTCACGATTTTGAACTCCACTTCAGGAACCGCCGTGCTTTGGTGAGGGAGCCGCTCATGCCGCCAGCCTCCGTGATGCTGGAGTTTGAACTTTGAAGCCCCGCGCACTTTCGGAAGTCACTGTGTGACCCCCAAGTCTGCAATGCGCTTGAAGAGAGGGAGGTGTGTCAAAACCGGCACCTCTCTAGATTCTACGTTCCTAACGTACGCCAATAAAAGTCTGGAAAAATGCGCAGTGGTTTGAATCGGATCCTCATATGAGAACCTAGTAGCCGATGTCATGTAAAAAGCAAATACTAAATTTCTTTTTCTTGCACGTCCTGGGGGACCATGGTGGTATCGTGACATCGAACTTGTTCTTACAAATCGCGTAAAGCTGCCATCGGTTATATGCATACGGTAATCTTCATCTCCCCGACGGATCCGACATCGCTCACTCATCCCACTTGAGGAAAACCAGCCTGTTGGACGGCGTGCGGATCACCACCTGCCCGTGTTCGTACGCATAGAACGTGTCGTTTCCCTGTGGGCGTAAAAATGGTGGGAGCCATAGCACCCGCCGGTCTCCCTTGACGATCCAGCCATCCTTCCGAACCCGATAGGTGGTGTGGAAGAAACTGTCGACGACGTCTTCCGGGTTGGATTGGCTGAGGAGGTGGGGGAGCGGATTCGGGGCGCCGTCCGCACTCTCCTCACGCGGACACAGCGCACATCGTTCCATGCGCGGGTCATCCGGGTCGAATGCAATAGCCCAGCTGAAGACAGTCCCGTCCACACTCCTCGTCGTGAGCCTAGACCGATCATCCGAGAACTGGATAAAGTCCATGGTTTTGACTGTGGTTTGATCACCGCGAACAACGTCGTGCGACGCGGACGTCGACGGGGACCACAAACAGAGTGAGCCGTCTTCTCGTCCAATCGCGGCCCTCGCCCCGCTGGGCATGTCTGCGTACGCAAGCGCCGTGACCATCGAGGTGGACATCGCAAACGTGGCCTTGCACGCCCCGCTTCCACGATCCCAAACGCGGATCACCCCCGTTTTGGACCCACCCACGAGCTCTTGCGCATCGTTGGAGAAAAGGAGTATGTTGATTGGCGAACCGTCAGACTCCACCAGGCTCGTTCGTTCCATGCTTTCTGTGTTGAATATATCCACTTGGCCGGATCCGTGCCCACATGCGATCCACACGCCGTTGGCAGATGCGACGAACGAATAAACCTTTTTCAATCCCTTGAATTGTCCATGCTGTTCGCCAGTCATGGAATCAAAGACGCGCACAGTGCTCCTGTCATCGCTGAAGAGGCTGGAGACAACACAGAAAAAGATGGTCCCATCTGCAGAGAACTTGAACCGGATGTCGTCATCCTCGCGCATC
>JBBPMW010000926.1:0-13017 GCA_038090535.1 Tylopilus alboater | reverse complement strand
ACCTGGATCAATCTGCGACTCACGACAAGCTGCAAACGTTCTGCAAGATCGTTCGGGATGGTGGATTCATTTGGGCATGGAGCGATACGGTCTGTATCAATAAATCAGATCACTTCATCCTTCAAGAGGCCCTTGTAGCCATGTTCAGGTGGTACCAGGGATCCGCGTTGACGATTGTTTACCTGCGCGGTGTTGGCTCTTTATCGCGGTTCGGCGCTCTGGTGGAAAGCATATGGAACACTCGTGCCTGGACGCTTCAGGAATACGTTGCAGCCAATGTGGTTCACTTCTACACGGAAGACTGGACTTTCTACCTAGATCTGAAGTTGGACAACCACAAAGAGTCGCCAGAAGTGATCTCGGAGATGGAGCAAGCCACTGGAGTGTCTGCAGAGGAACTGATGTCGCTTCGTCCAGGGCTGAGCAGCATCCGGGAGAAATTACGTCTGGCTTCTACCCGGCAGACGACGCTGGTCGAGGACACTGCATACTCATTACTGGGCATTTTCTCTGCTAGCGGCATATCTGCAATATACGGTGAAGAGGAGAGTGCGCTAGGTCGTTTGTTGTCGAATGTTCTGACTCGATCTGGAGATGGGAGTATCCTTGCATGGACTGGCGAGCCCGGCCCCTTCAACAGTTGCCTGCCCGCGCATATCACGGTATTCAATGGATCAGCAACATCACACCTTCCGCGACGCATTCCGGATGCTGAGATGGAAATCATCACCGCATCGCACATTTCTCCATTCGACCTCGATGCAGCGCTGAGGCTATACGATCGTCTTCGGGAGCTTCCTACACCTAGGTTCGCAGAGAGTCGAATGACACTTCCATGCATTGCTTTCCCACTCCCACGTCTTTCGTCGTATCGAGCAGGTCCAGTTCGTGTTCATCGTGCGGACACTGACGCCTTTGGGATGGTGGAAATCAGAACGAGACATGACCTTTCTCGGATGGGGGCACTGTATGTGGTTCACCCTTGGTTTGGGACTCTCCTGGAGCACGAGGACGTGCATGATGGTGCACCCGAGGAGGACAACGCTATGCCACCTCCCTCACCAAACACAGATGATGAAGAGATCGACAACGAAGCGATTGACGACGAAGAATTTGACAATTCCTTACCGCTTACTGGACGTGAATTGCCGTCACTCCCTGCTCCCGATCAAATGGTAGCAATGGACAGAGAGGTGCGGGCACGACGGCTCGTTGCCCGTCTTAGAGAGCCATTCGGTGCACTCTTGTTCAGGTTAACGACCGTGGATCGACGTGTGGTGGGTTACAAGCGGGTCGCGGCCGATAGCTCGATCAACGTGCAGTTTCGGGAGAACTTTCCGCTGGATGATATTCTGGACAAAGTACGTACAGTCGACGTTCTGTAATTTTGGTAGCCTCTCGAGAGTACTTTCAACTACTATTACTATGCCTTACAATCGAACATGTCAATGATCGGTTCCTCGTTGGTGCCAGTATGTCCTCATACACGTCGGAGCGTAATTCTCTTGTTTTCTTCTACCTCCTCACCTTGGATCTAGCTAATACACGTATGCCCTGTAATTGACGTCTCATCGTGGGGATCAAAGGTTCGGGTTCGTCACCGAGGACTCAAGCCTTGGGATGACTTTTGCTAAACTCACAGAAATACAGAACTGAAGCTGTGAAAACGTCGAAAACACGACCGCATGGTGGACCCGTCAGCCAGAAAAGTCAAGCAGATGACAGGCCTGCTTGATCCTGTCTCCGCGTCAAGAGAGGATCAGAAGTTCCCACGCGATCGTCTCGTTCCGAGCAGGCGAGAAACGACCCGAACGGAAGGCTTAGACTCCACGCGAATCGCGTCGTCGGCGTGTCACCTCGCGGTGTGACGTGTTGCAAACAGGATCACTGTTGGAGCTCCTGGAACTTGGAGAACCAGCTTGTCTTATTCCTAGACCCGGTTTGGAAAGCATTATATCGTGGGAATGAGGCGGTCTCGACGCTTGCCATAATAGGTTGCGGCAGATTGCATTGCAGGTTTCCCCGGTGCGCTCACTGCGCGGAACGGAAACGAGCGTTGCTGCTCGTGTGCTGACCTAGTAGTATGGACAGGACAGCGACGAAATCATGGACGCGCTCAACAGCGCTAGTCTCATGCTTGCAGAGCTGCGCACCTCGTCACTCTCCCCTAAGCAATACTACGAACCCTGTGCGTATCCACGTTGTCGTTTCTCTCAACGTCTGACACTCACGCGATGCTAGACATGGCCATTTTCGACACCCTACGCCATCTCTCCGAGCACCTCTACGACGCACACACTCAATCCCGACACCATCTCGCAGATCACTACGAACTCGTTCAATACGACGGAAACATTGAAAAAGAAAGGGATGGACCCATGAAAAAGTTTCGCGGCATGCCCGAGGACGTGCAGCTGTTTGAAGTCTTTTGGAAGCAAGTCGTCGAGCTTATCAAGGTGCGTTGGATGGGACGCGGACGGACGGTATCTTCTGACGTGGTGATCGTAGGCACGCCCAGACTTGTCGATACAAGACATCACGGCACTCTTGGTCTCACTCACTAACCTCTCGCTCAGCTGTTACCCAGACAGACTCGAATACGTCGACCAGATCTTGGGTTTCGTGCACAGCAAAATTTAAGAGTGTGCCGATAGGTGCGTTTTATGCATACACGCCTCGTGCGAGTCGCTCATACGCATCTTGCATTGTAGCCCAGATCTACACGCCCCACAAACCGCTGCTAGTCTCGCATCACTGCTGGTAGCCCCCATCAGATCGTATCAATCCGTCCTCACGTTGCTCGCCATCCTGTGATCGAGACGCCTGGCGACGTGGACGGGGTTTTGGACCTGTGTCACGTGCTGATCAAAGATCAGACAGACACCGCGGGCGGTTCGGGGGCCAAGGACGTGAAAGAGATACGGAGACAGGGTCCATACGCAGTGGAGAAGGAGGATCTGGCCGAGGAGCAGGGATGGTTGGCGCGGATGGTGCACTTATTCCGGGCCGAGTCGTTGGCCGTACAGTTTGAGGTGGGTTTCGTGGATGATGGGCATGGACCGGACTGACGCACTTGGGAAACGGACAGTTGCTGTAAACTGCGCGGAGGCACTTTGAGGCCGGGGGTCAACGGATGCGCTATACCTTCCCCGCGCTCATCACCTCGAGCATCAAACTCTGTCGGCGGTGCAAGAACCGCAAACATCTAGTAAGAAACCGACGCTTAGTCTCTGTAGATGTCGCGATGCGCTGACTGACGCCCGCCGCCCGGCGACGCAGGAAGACGACTGGCAATCGAAAGTGACCACGATCCTCAAATTCGTGCGCGAATGCACCTCCATCCTTGCGACCCAAGTCGACTCGGCCGCGCTCGCACTCCGCCTCTTCCTCCTCGCTGCGCAAATCGCGTCCGAGTGCGGCACAGGCTTCTCGGACCTTGCGTACGATTTCTACGTGCAAGCATTTTCGGTGTACGAGGACTCGATCTTGGAGAGCCGCGCCCAGCTGGCGGCGATCACGCTCATCCGTATACAACAATTCGCAAAACCTCAGTATTCGTACGTGCAGGTGCACGATTCGTGAATCATGATGCACCTGACCGGCTGAATCGTCACAGAGAACGCCGAACATGTAGCTGAGGTCGGAGGACCCCCAGACCGGTTGTGTGTGATCCTCTCATCTCGCGCTCCACATAGTTGATCAGGCCCGCAGGTTCGCTCTAATTATTGGAATCAACAATTACGCCTGGCCCGACTGTTGCAACCTTGGTGGGGCGGTCGCCGACGCGAAAGCAATAAAACAGTATTTGAAAGAGGTGCACTATGCGTCTGAAGGGCATATCCTCACACTTTACGACGAGGAGGCTACTCGTAAGACGATCATCGACGCTTTCAAGGAATTACGGAACGATCAGCGAATTAACAAGGGTGATCCTATCGTAATCTTCTATGCCGGACACGGGGGTGAAGTCACTGTTCCCCATGCCTGGGGCTGCGACAGCAAGATCCAGTGCTTGATTCCTCAGGACTATGAAGCTGCAGGAACTGAACCCATTCTGGGCCGCGAGCCAATTCCAGACCGCACTATTTGCGCCCCAATTGAGGATATCGCTGAAGGGAAGGGAAAATAACATCGTAAGTACCATGCCATGTTCCATTTCTTCATTGTCTGATAATATATAGGGTGGCAAATATGTCATTAGTGCCGGTTTGGTGCACGGCGTCTCGCGTGGGGTGGAATTCATGCTGTATGACGACAAAAGAAAGCGTAAATTGGGCATTGCCCTGGTCGATGAAGCTTCCATGATCGATGATCTCAAGAGCACAGTCACAACTAACGTGCGTCTCACTGGTGTGTCGTTCGCAAAGCTGAGTGGTATTGGAAAACTACCGCTCTACGTGGATCCCGGAAAATTTTCCTCTACCCTCGAGACTCTTCGGCACGTCGATGGGTACAGCGCTGACCCAAAAATATTCCGGCTGGTTGATGCTGAAGAGGCGAAGTTGGAGGTTACGATGGAAAACGACTTGGTCGTTTTCAAAGTCCTAGATCAGCGGATGAAACATTTCGGACTGACAGAACTTCCGCACAAGGTCACCCCTGGTAGCGTCGCTCGTGTCCTAAGTTCTGCCGCACACTAATACTGGTTTCTTGATCTCGGAAAGGAACGCGACCGTATCAGTACCAAGCATGAGGTGGCAGTCGACTTTTACTTCTTGAATATCGATTACGACGGCTACGGGGACCACTCCTTTCCCCGGTTGAACCTGGATTCTGTCGGAAGGATCTAAGGTCGGACAACTCGGACGTGATCGATTTTATTGTCGACCCGGATGCATTCTACGGAATCAAAATCACCAACAAGACACCATGGGACCTGTATCTAAATGCGCTCATGTTTAACAATAAAAGTTTGAGCATATGTGAGTAGACTCACTAATCGTTCGTCCAGCTTTTGTTGATGGGGTTTAGTCCCATACTACACACAGCCGACCGCCGACACACTTGAAGCACCACTAAGGCGAGGCGGGACTGGTACTACCCCATTTCCATATTCATTGGAGGGGGGCCAAAACGTCGACGTTGGCTACCTGAAGATCTTCTTCACCACGTGGCCCGTTGACTTGTCCGACATCGTGCAACTGTCGCCCTTTTCGAATATCAACGCGCGCGAGGGGACAGATGACGACAAACATAGACGCGACAGATTGGGGGTTGTGTCGAGGTTGTCGTCGCTTACCATGAAGCCCGATACCGTCGATACGTGGTTCACTATTGATATTCCTGTCGTGCAGAGGCGGTATGCAGCGATGTAAGCTGCTCTTTTCTCGCCTTTTTTTTTCCTAGTTGCGTTTCTTCATTCATGTACCAAGTCATTCTTACGGATCTATATCGGATCCGATCTCCGGCTATACACATGGGTCTGGGCGACTTGTTCAATGTTCCGCATTTGTTTCTCGTTCAATAGCAGTGTTGTCACCGGTGGACGTCAGGCATGCAGGGGCAGCACTAGTAGAGAATATGCCAGAGTGTGAATGATAAAGTCAACGCGAAGCAAGGTCAGATCGTCGTGGGGAGGCTTCCTGCGATCGCAAGCTTGATCAAGGCTGACATTCCTTTTTCCGAATATCCTCGAGTTGGACTTGACTCGACGCACCACTACTTGAGTCGTGCTACTTATACTGCGAGATCTACCTGAAGTCGCACGGCGCAATAGTATGACAAGCGTCGGCGGGTCAGCGTACTTATTATGCGCGATGCTAGAAGCGCGAGGTGCAACTGCAGAGGGCCCCTACCAGCAACGCTCAGGCTGTACAACTGTCTTCAGGAGTTTCCTACTAGTACACCCAAGTTGGCGGAGAGTCGGATGACTCTTCCATGCATCGCGACCGTGCCCGGTTGCGGTATGGTCGCAACTCTGTTGACGGGAGCGGGGTCTGCAATGAGAATTTTGAGGAATGGCGTGCAGGACGAACGGAATTTATAAGGATGAATACCTTTTACGAGGATGATGGCACTTCTAAACCGAGAATTAGAAGAGGTGGGATTCCGTTCGACGTACGGGAGTCATCGAAATCCGTCAAGAGGTCCAGGGAGGTGCTGAGTATGGTGGACGATGCAGAGGCGATGGCGCAACGGACGGCGCCGGCGGCGAGTCACGACTCGCGCCACTGAAGTCGCTACGGACGAAGAACGTCAGCACTCAGAATGGCCAAGTAGCGCACCAGACGACGTACTTGAGCCACCAGAGCCACCAGACGAACCCGCGCAACGAGTGAACGAGCCTCCGAACGTCGAGCTTGAAGGGGAGAGGAGAATGGGTGCGAGCTGTGAAGTCAAACTTACCACGTCCAAAGCGAACGTGTCGGGAGTGTCATGACGCGATGAAGACGCCAGGAACCGGCCGAAAAAGCTGTGAAACACGTCAGAACGCGTCGGATAACGACTGGAGCCAAAGGAAGAAAAGAACGCACCTGGAAGCGCTCCAGACGGGCTACACGAGCCGGTCGATCTCTGCCAAAGTGCGCAGCTTCGTACGTGTTCCTAGCCAGATCTTTAGCCTACATGTGTACCACGGTCGAGCGGGCAAAGGAAAACGACATACCGAAGGCATGAACCAAAGGGACATGCGAAACTGCACTACCACTGCTTGGGTCCTTTCTTCGCGTCGCGATGGGTACGTAGGGGCTCTTCCTTGACGAGATGGCTAGACGCACGTGTCAATGTCCCATTTCCAACATGAGAGATTTCTGGTCAAAAAAGCAACGCTCGTGGATTCACATGGCATACCCCGAATCGTTTTTCCTTTTCTCACCTTCCCGCTGGGCATGAGCCGATGCCACTCTGGATTGGATTTCGCAATACGGACGACGGGGATGTGGCATTGACAAGACGGTATCAATGAGAAGGTGTCGTGGCGGGCGTGTTTACATGCAATGGTCGATCACGAGACTTGGACGCTGGATTCAACGAATTTCAATCAGTCACGCACCCAACAACAAGCGCTACAACATCCGGCCGCCATCAAATCCGCCGCCTACAGCAATGCGACTCGCAAAGGTTTTAGCATCCAGGAAACGCTCGCTCATCTCCCCGAAACCTTCGACCGCTAGCTCGTTCCGGCCATCTGGGATAATCGAAGGGCGTACTGTCCAATTCATAAGCATACGAGTCCATGGCGTAATGAAATCGAGATGAGAAACCGCATCGATGCGCCCTCTCTGCCATACGTTCCAAAACGCCTGGTCCAAGTTTGAGCCCCTTTACGCCCCGGGCGAAGTTGGACCAGTCAGCTGGTGGTCTGTTCGCAGTTGTAGCCGTCTATCTTCACGAGGAGGCACCCAAAGAGCCGTTTCTCTCTCACAGGAGACCCCTGCTAACCGAGGGCTAATCAAGGGGATCGGCTGGTATCCCGTGTGGAGACGACGTCCGAGTTTAGGTTTGCGAAACACGAGACATCAAGTATATGAACCTGCACGAACTCACATTAGCTCAGAGTATATAGTCCGATCCATCCAACTGTACCTCGTCCATGAATAACACTCCAGATATGACCTGTGCGACGCGGTCGATCACTTGTCTACGAAGCTTTCCCATCATGCGGGATGTGTTGGCGGCCATGGACACGCACCCATAGCTCTCCGAAACGCCTCTGTTAGAACCTCGGTTCGCACACCTCGGACCGATCATCGGGCAAAACGAGACCTTGACCCCCAGCTCGAGCGCCACCGGCAGTGTGAGCGTCGTTTTAGCCGCCCGTGACGCACAGACGAGGAAGGGTGCAGGCGCAGAGGACTGGCGTAACCAGATCGGGTCCACGACGAGACCGCATACCTATATCGAGCGCGACCACACGCGCGTCGGCGTCAAGAGGAGGGCGGTGGGGCTTGCAGACCATGAATCGGCGATGACTTGATGGGGACTTTGATGCAAGAATGGGATAAGACGCGGGATGAGCAAGGGGAGGAAGAGCGTTGTGTGTGGCGGGCGTTAACGCGGATCGAGAATATATATCTGATACTGAGAGACGGCGAAGTGCACCATACAACGGACGACGACCTGGGATTGTTTGAATGCAGGTTTTCGTGACGTGGGACGTTGATGAACACTGGAAGAACGATCCCTCGGGGGAAACACGGCCCGGGTGAACAAAGGCCGAAAACACAGGACCTGTGCACTAGTCTATATCAGTGACGGGGAAGTGGATATAATGGGAAGAAGGCATACGGACCACAGCTTTTCTCCCACCCTCCCTTGGTGACTCTACCATCAACGATGACTGGTGCGTAGTGGTGAGATGGAGCTGCATTTATGCTGACCGTTGAACAAGAGCGTTCCCCACCCATCAAAATTAACACCAGTAGCCAGTTAAAAGCAGTGACATTCTCTGCGAATGGCGAGTATCTCGTGAGCGCCGACAGCTTGGAGTGGGGTGTTCGAGTGTGGCGATTGGAAGACACCAAACAAGTGGCAAGAATGAAATCAAGGGGTGTCCAGTGTCTCGCTGTGTCCAAGGACGGAAAGTGGATTGCAGCCGGGACAGCCAGGGGCGAACTTTTCGTATGGGACGCGGCGACATACGAACAGGTCATCCGAGTGGCGTACAAACAGCCTCTGGGTCCCTGCATCGACGGCGTCGATTTCTCGCCCGACTCGACTCGACTTGTCACTACATTTCGGAACAACACAGTTGCCGCCATCTTTGATGTCGCCTCTCGCAAACACGTACAAGCACTCTACCACGAGCAATGGGTGTTCGCAGCGAAATACTCGCCGGAAGGAGATCGAATCGCGACAGCCACTCCGAATCACGTTCAAGTCTGGGACAGCAACGATGGCCGCTTGCTCGTCGACATCCCAGTAACAGTAACGAAGTACAACCCTAGTCTCCTCCGGTTCAAAAACCACCTCTTTGTTGTATCCGATGGTAAAATCAAGGAACTCGACGTGTCTACCGCGTCGGCAGTTTCGGAGTGGCCAGTCTCCGATACCGGAGGCTACTCGTGCATTGCCCTACCAAGGCACGGGGGTTTCATCGCGTGTTCTACAAACTGTACTGTCACGCTTTGGAACCTGTCGACACACTCTCAGCCCGCTCTCATCGAACATCCTCAAGAGATATGTTCAATCGCATTCTCTCCGGATGACCAGTATCTCGCAATTGGTGGCAAGGACGGGAAAATCAGCATCGAAAGTCTAGCCCCCATCGCTGTAGGTACCGAGTATTGTCGGACCACGGCGAGTTGAATAACTTGGCGCACGATGATAGGCATCCACTCGCAATCAAGGACAACAAGACACGGAGCGTTTGACATCAGGGGGTCATGACGACAATTCACCTGGTTCCACCTTGGTAGGATTTCGTCATTGTCGGTTTGCGTCCCACTGACTCCATTGTGTATCCACTCCAGGAAGAACCTCGCATCGCTGTAAGCAGCGTGTTTCGTTAGACGGTGCCGTACCTGATCAACTGTTTGATATCGCTCACTGACCCCGACAGATATCTGGATGGAAATGTGATGGTATCGACATCACGATTCGGCAACGTATGTGTGATGCACTGTATGCAGCGGGTCGCACCATGGATGCGGTCGAGTGTTTCCGCCAACTGATAAGTGAATTGGGAGAGGAGATGAAGTTGCATTATGAGCATCACGAATGGGCTCTCGGTGAGTGGTAGTACAGCTCGTGGTGTCGTTGCTTACGTAACACTTTTGTCAGGCTTCAAACAGCGTTCCTCCAGGAAACTAGAGCATCTCGGGGGTGCGGCAGTAGCTGCCAACCGATATGACGAGGCTATCTCCTACTATTCGGCAGTGTTGTCTCTCGATCCCCCCTCCCCACAAGCCATTCTCATCAAGCGAAGCAAGGCATATTTGGCAACTGGGTCATGGAA
Source organism: Tylopilus alboater (assembly GCA_038090535.1). Taxonomy (NCBI): domain Eukaryota; kingdom Fungi; phylum Basidiomycota; class Agaricomycetes; order Boletales; family Boletaceae; genus Tylopilus; species Tylopilus alboater. The sequence continues at coordinate 3,122 of JBBPMW010000926.1, read as the reverse complement.
ACAGGCGCTAGACGATGCAAACCAGGTATATCATTTTGCCTCGTGCAGGTCAACGTTACCAACGCATCACGATCAGGTTATCACGCTCGATCCCTCATCGCCTTGGGGGTACGAGATGAAGCATATGGCTTTACACAAGGCAGGAGACTATGATAACGCGGTTAATGCGCTCGAAGTGATGCTGTCAAAGATAGAGCAGTCACCTGATCCGGACGTTCGACGTGAGTTGTATCCTCGTTACATGATAAATGTGACGTGTTCACATTATTGAACAGGGCATGGTAACCAGTACATCAACCCGTCGAGCACACGAGCGACGATTCGCAAAATTGTCCAAAAGACAATCCGTCGTTTACCACGCGAGCTGATCAACACAACCGACGGGCGTCTGTGCAATAGAGCAGAACAGGCATCTTCATTCGAATCATTACCGATCTTTAAAGAACTCATATCATCCATGACGACACGCATCGACTACGTCCGGATCAAGCGTGAAGTACGACAATACTTCCGATACGTGATGCTATCACACAAGTGGGAAGACAACGAACCACTTTACCACCAGGTGATACACATATCGGTGTATGACCTGGATCAATCTGCGACTCACGACAAGCTGCAAACGTTCTGCAAGATCGTTCGGGATGGTGGATTCATTTGGGCATGGAGCGATACGGTCTGTATCAATAAATCAGATCACTTTGTGCTCCAAGAGGCCCTCGTAGCCATGTTCAGGTGGTACCAGGGATCTGCATTGACGATTGTTTACCTCTGCGGTGTTGGCTCTTTATCGCGGGTCGGCGCTCTGGTGGAAAGCATATGGAACACTCGTGCCTGGACGCTTCAGGAATACGTTGCTGCCAAGGTGGTTCACTTCTACACGGAGGACTGGACTTTCTATCTAGATCTGAAGTTGGCAAACCACAAAGAGTCGCCAGAAGTGATTTCGGAGATGGAGCAAGCCACTGGGGTGTCTGCGGAGGAATTGATGTCGCTTCGTCCAGGGTTGAGCAGCATTCGGGAGAAGTTACGTCTCGCTTCTACCCGGCAGACGACACTGGTCGAAGACACTGCATACTCACTACTTGGTATTTTCTCTGCTAGCGGCATATCTGCGATATATGGTGAAGAGGAGAGTGCGCTAGGTCGTTTATTGTCGAATGTCCTGACTCGATCTGGAGATGGGAGTATCCTCGCATGGACTGGCGAGTCCGGCCCGTTCAACAGTTGCCTGCCCGCGCATATCATGGTATTCAATGGATCAGCAACATCGCACCTTCCGCAACGCATTCAGGATGCTGAGATGGAAGCAATCATCACCGCGTCGCACATTTCCCCATTCGACCTCGATGCGGCGCTGAGGCTATATGACCGTCTTCGGGAGCTTCCTACACCTAGGTTCGCGGAGAGTCGGATGACACTTCCATGCATCACTTTCCGACTGCCGCATCTTTCGTCATATCGAGCAGGTTCAGTTCACGTTCATCGTGCGGATACTGACGCATTTGGGATGGTGGAAATCAGAACGAGACATGACCTTTCTCGGATGGGGACTCTGTATGTGGTTCACCCTTGGTTTGGGACGCTCCTGGAGTACGAGGGTGGTGCACCCGAAGAGGATAATCTTATGCCACCTCCCTCGCCAAACACAGACGATGAAGAGATCGACGACGAAGCGATCGACGACGAAGAATTTGACAATTCCTCATCGCTTACTGGACGTGAATCGCCGTCACTCCCTGCTCCCGATCAAATGGTAGCAATAGACAGAGAGATGCGAGCACGACGGCTCGTTGCCTGTCTTAGAGAGCCATTCGGTGCGCTCTTGTTCAGGTTAACAACCGTGGATCGACGTGTGGTGGGTTACAAGCGGGTCGCGGCGGATAGCTCGATCAATGTGCAGTTTCGGGAGGACTTTTCGCTGGATGATATTCAGGACAAAGTACGTACGGTCGACGTTCTGTGATTTGGGTAGCCTCGAGTGTACTTTCAACCACTATTACTGTGCCTTGCAATCGAACATGCCACTTGTCGTCACCTTACATCCAGCCAATACATATGCCTCATAACTGACGTCTCATCATGGGGACCACAGGTCCGTCACCGAAGACTAGTACTCAGGCCACGGAATGACTTTTCCTCACCTCACCGGAATGCAGAACTGAGGAACTGACAACGTCGAACACGATCGCGCGGTGGGCCCGTCATCCAGAAGAGTGAAGCAGACGACAGGCCCGCTTGATCGTGCCTCCACGCCGAGAGAGGATCAGGCCCCGACCGTCTCGTTCCGAGTACTCGGGAGAGAAACGGCCGTCCGTGACTCGAACGGAAGGCCTGAGTCCACGCCAATCACGTCGTCGGCGTGTCATGTCGCAGCGCGACTCGCTGCAAGACCTCGCCGATGCACTTCTTGACCGACGGAACCCCTTCAACAGGATGCCACCATCATTTGCTTCGCCATGGAAAAGCGTATACGGACCATGGCCCTAAGGGGCATGGTGCAGAATCTGTGTACGGATGGATGATGGACTAAGCACTTAACTTATTTGTATCGCCGCAGCTGTCGCCGATCTCCGAAGATAGCCTGGGGCGAGTTTGCTAAGGGACAGGCTTTTGGGGCGATTTTGGGTTGCCGTTTCGAGCCTGCGAAAGTTCTCGTCATGGGCCTACCACTACCCCGACCGCTGCTTTCCGGAGCTGTTTAGGTGAACTACCAACTGAGCATTCAGCTTGAATAGGGAGTGGGGACCGACAGAAGGACTGTGGATGGCAAAGCTCAGTCATCCAGCGATGTGGCAAACCAAGCCTTATGTGAAGCTTGTGCGATAAGCAATAGCGAAGGAGCAAAAAGAGCGCCGTCTGCGCCGATGTGACTCGCAAGGGTCCTAGCATCCAAGAAAAGCTCGCTCATCTCCCCGGGACTCTCGACCGCTACCTTGTTTCAGCCATCTAGAATGGAAGTAAGGTAATCGAAGGGCGTACTGTCCAATTCATAAGCATACGAATCGATGACCTAATGAAATCGAGATAACAACCGCATCAAACCGCTCCTTTGGCCATTCATTCCAAAATGCCTGGTCCAAGTTTGAGCCCCTTTGCGTCCAGGTGAGGCTGGACTACTT
>JBBPMW010000925.1:0-13024 GCA_038090535.1 Tylopilus alboater | reverse complement strand
GGTAGTGGAATATCTGTGCTTGTCACGATAGCTCATTATTACTTCAAATACTCTAATTACAAGACTTAACAAAGCATTACCAGGCCTTATCCGAAACCCCGGATTCCCGTGATGCGGACGTAATGTTGAACGCCTCGGTCCCGGCGTTGACGATTGCCTTGCCGATATTGAGCACGTCCACGCTGCTCTTCTCCGCCGCAGAAAGTACAGCTTCGGCAGCATCCAGGCCCTTTGTGGCGCTCTGCGCCGCTGCCAGGGCGGTCGTTGCGGTCTGAAAAGCAATGTACTCGACGCTTTTGACAAGGTCTGTAATGGCCTTGTTCGCCTCCTCGAACAGGGCATCGTTGGCGCGCTTGTACGCGGCGAAGGTGGCCACTGCGCCATCGAACACAATCTTCTCGCTGCCGCTCTGAACGGCGCGCAATGCATCGGCTGCTCTATTGTATGGAGGTACGGACGCCTTTCTCCCCCTTCATCGACATCAATGGATTTCGCAGTACGTACGTAGATAGTCCACCATTTGTATAGTACTATATATCAGTACATATATCATTTACTCAAAATCATGAAAGACCCGCGGCACCTTGCGCGGTACTAGTTATGGCAGTACTAGAGACTCCTTGGTACGCCTTACTACGAGCATGTCTGGTAATACACACACTGCCCCGGCATTTCTTTCAATCTCCCCTCTTCTTCTTGTCCGCCTCAAAACGCAGCCTTGACCTAAGGAGTACAGATAAACCGATTCAGCGTCCTCACCTCAACATCTCACGAAACGAATCCAGAGACATACCCTCGCCAAGAACGCCGCGTCCGTCAAGACCCTCATACATACATACGTGTGCCAGGGCCTTGGACATGTCGCTGTGTCTATAGACGCCACGTGTGTAAATTCTCACACGTGGTTTCCTCCTCCTGGGACGGTGGGTATGGCTATGCATGGTGTAAGAACGTGCACGGGGGGTCAGAATAGAAGAAAAATGCAGTGTACCAAAAGAGGAATGTATGCCGGGAATCGCTGCAGCACGTCGTTGTTGTCAGCAGCACGGTAGACCAAGGAGAGCACGCATACACTGCCATACAGTATGAGACATTCCCCTGCGAGCGAGAAAGCAAGCCGTCAACGTTCGAGTCAGCGGGAAAACCCAACACAAAACGTACGAAATCCGTCAACACGCTGGAGATACCCCACTCGTAATCAATCTCGCCGTATCGTTTGCGAAAAATGTCCGCAAACTCTTCACCTACTAGTAGTCCAGGGTACGGGTGATGAGACAAATGATTGATGAAAGTACATGTCTAGGAGACATCATCTACCGAGGACTTCGTTTTGAACGAGTTCGTTCCGAACAGCTTCATAGCTGATGTTCATCTTGCATCCAGTCACCACAGCCCTGAAAAACAGCAAACCCCCCCATCAGACGTGACTGGGGGCAAGGACTGTTTCACGTACTCAAAACACTTTTTGACCTGAGCGGCCGTCCTATATATATACTTCCTTGTTGTCGGCGCGCGAACATACCAATTATGCTTGCTCGTTCCATCATCAAAGAACCGAACAGGAAACGAAAACACGCACTGCATTGAAGCCTGATCGGAAATGGCTAGAAGAGAAGAAAAGAAAATGAGTTCAGCAACCCTCAGACCGAATGTGACAACAATCGACAGATTCGACACGGATTGTTTGGTGCCCAATCCTGTCCTCCAAACACGCCATGCACACGATGCATGGGCTTGATCTGTTGGCGCAACAGTCCGACATTGGTGTACGCGAGCACGGCAGCGTCGAGGGCATTTTGATCCTCTCAAGGGCTGTGGCCCTAGAAGCGTTGAGGGTGAGGGGACACCAGCATTCGACTGAGTGAGGGACGTGAAGACGGCGTGATCGCGATTCCTTGCATATGTCCAGTATAGTCCGCTTGGCGCCGGACAACGGCCAGCAAGCTGCTCAGACTAGCAGAGCGCGAAAGAAAAAAAGGAACAAAGGACACCTCATCAGGCATCCCAAGCAATACAACCTTGCCTCCAATCCCCAACGTCCCCATCACCGCCTTGACTGCACACATGATCGCCGCTCCCGCGATACCCATCAGGTTGTGCCTGTCAATACTTGCATGCCAACTGCCGCATCGGTCGTTCGGCCGGGGTGGTGATCGAGGGACTCCATCATAGAAAGGCAATCGGACTGCCTACCAAAATGCCGAGTGCGCTGAGTCCTAAAACCGTGTGCCGAACTGAGCACGAACGTCCGTACCTCCATAGTTTACTGATATTTCCAACATTCAAATCTTGGGTTTAAAGTTCCCGTCCGTATCCGCCTCTGAAAATGTCACATGAGTCACGTCCAGTGACTCGTTTCTCGCTGGCTTCTCACTCCGTGCCCATCATCAGTCGCAGCCCAATTAGAAGTTTTCTTGTGGATAAATCTACTACGGCATAAATCCTACTACAATATGTAGAAAGCCCCTGGCTTGAAGGGAACACAGTGCGGACTTTGTGGCAATCTTCTCATTCCCCATGCACCCTCACTGTTGCAGATATGCTGCCAATGTCGTCAACATGACGTCACGGTTGTGCGGCTGGATAGAATGAATCACTCCCACTGATTGCTCCTGGGCACCACGTCAGTGGTGTCAACCCTGTCCGATGCATAGATTACTGGGAGAGCACTAGAATAGTATGAAAAAGAGCTTCAGTCTATTTATGATAAGAACACCTAGTTCAAAAGATATGAGTACCATGATAATTTTTGGGAAAACTGAAGATGATAGGCACAGTATTCCTTTCGGGGACTACACGCGTACCGATCCTTTATCATTCCGGAATGGCTGGGGAACCGAAGGCTTCAGCGTAAAGGTCGACTGATTACTTCGTCCTCACGATAATTAGAGTCCGCCACCGACTTCATCATTGTATGCTCGATTCCGACTGCATGCTCATTCCTATTATCGTAATCAATTGGTTCAGTATGATGTTACTCGACACTTGGCACGCTTCTCGACCCGGTTCGCTAGATATCGTTTTTCCTAGGGACTGCAGCCGCGTACACCTTTCCTTGCTGGTTGAATTTCAATCTATACGAACAGGACGCCAAGCTAGGGGAGAATACTGCCAGTACCACGAATTACTCGTATGCGTAGGGATGAATAATTGCCTTCGGAGTTGCCGCATCAATTGGAGGCGCTCAACGACCCATCTGTGTTAGGTTCAAACGTACCTAAACTATGGACTCGGAGTAATCAATGGGGTTAAGCGTTGATATTGAACTTGGTGTTCCGAGCGAGGGACCTCGCGAACGTATGTTTGTGACAAGGGCCGAAGGCATTTGCAGATTCTAGCATCATTTGAGGATGTTGTACTGGTTATCTAGGATACCTGACGACAGCGTTAGCTGTGATTACTACATCTTGGGTCATTGAGAACAATGGCATACAGGGTATTGCTCAATACGTTGTGTCAGCCATGCAGACCAAGCACATAATGAGGTACCGGAAATTACTTCGCTGGCATGACCTGCTCTTTCAGATGATGTTTTTCTTACATCTTGTAGAAATGTACTCACCAGTTTAAACCAGGCTTTGAACGCGGCGCGCGCGGTGTACGTGTTAGTCTTGCTGTGGCACGTGACCCGGCCCTAATTTGCCATCCAATCATCGAACGTGTTTGGGTCTTGATCGCGATTCCCAGCGACTCTCCTCTGACCTTTTTGCTCACTTCTTGTCTCCTTCTCCTCTTGAATTCTGACTAACGGTGTGGCAGGAACGCTCGTCGTTGGAAGCAGTGGCGAAGATACCTGCTTGTCGTGTGTGACGACGAGTTCGAAAGCAGTGACGCAACACCGTTCAATGGCCGACACGAACCGCGACGGCATCAGTACGTCCCATCACGATTTAGACGCATCGACGAGCTCGCGCTATCCTACCACTGCGAACGAACCCCTACAGAAGCGAACGCGATCACAGCTCAACGTCCCCGATTTAATTCTACGTTTACCCCTCTCGCGCTCACCCCTCAAAGACGCAAGAAAGGTACACGCAAAAGCGCGAGGAACCTCACCACTATCGCACCCGGATTCTCAGCCACATACATCAGAGGCTTCGCAATTGCCCACAGTGGAGCGTGGAGACGTGGTGGCTGGGATGAACGTAGTAACAGGTGCGGGCACGCGGGAGGCGATACCCAGCACAGCGGAAAGAGTGGAAGTGGAAACTTGCGCGGACGGACGGGAACAGAAGTACTCGGGTGAGAAAGAAGGATCAGAGGATAGCTTGTTCGATGGAACAGGTCGCGACGAGGATTCGAACTCAAACCAGAGTCAGGGTACTACGTGGCCCACGAGCACGAAGAAGAGGGCATCACCGGATACCGACGCAATGCGTGCTCTTTCAAGTCCAGGCATTGAGCGCCAGTCAAAACGCGCCAAAGTAGAAGCTTTTCAATTCCTGGGTCGCAGGCAAGAGCATTCGGAGTACCACGAACCTCTGCGAGACCCCGATACCAGTACGCCCGGTCGACCCAAAGGTAATAAGCGTACCTTATCTACGAAGCCGACGTCATCTCCGACCAAGGTAGCATCCTCAGTTTTTCCTTCCCGTGCGCAGTCTGTGCCCCTCGGTGGAGAGAGCGAGGTCCGCGCGATCGATTTCACATCCATCCCACCATCCCCGCAGCGTTCACCAAGCAAAGGCGCGGTCCAAATTCAACGCGCGTTATCAGTACCACCGCTTGATGAGGAGCGAATGGATGTTGATGTTGACGACGCGCCTGCCCTCCTGCAATTTACGAATCCTACACATATCACTACTCCTCGAGCAAATCCAATGTTTCGTTATACGATCAATTTCGCCACACCCCGCGGATTCGCCACGCCTACACGCTCCGTTTCTTCTTTTGCTTCGCCTCCTTCGCCCCTTACACCTCTTCCGCCTTCGCCGCCCGCAGAATTTCTGCCTGGAATGCAGAGTTTACTAGCACAAGTATGTCCACTCTATGCTGAAAGGGCGTCTGCTGACAATTTGCATTCTTGCTATTCGGTGACTGAATGATCTATCGCCATACCGTGTACGGACGTAGAAGGCAAACGCAAAGTTACTCGTGTTTAGTGAGAGTAGGAACTCTTACACCAAAACACCTGGGTCCTTGGCTATTCCACCGATGGCTGACACAACCGTTTCAATGGATGTATCCCAGCTTGCTGCCCACGTGCCTAGTCGACCTTCATTGGCAGCCTCCACGTCTCATCCAGCCTCAATGGTTTCAGGTTCTTTTGCTGCCTCCCAGTCTCGCCTGACCCGACTCCAATTGACTTCAAGCAATTCACTGGAATCAAAACATCCTCCGACTGCTTCAAAGAAGGAAAACGATTCAGAGAGGATTGTAAACGTGGCTGAAGGTTCTAGTCAGGCAAAGGATGCGTCGTCGAACAACCCGGATGGTGCAGGAGGGGCGTCTACAAATACCTCTGTAGGTCCCTCCTTAGCGCCTAGTTCACGGCCGGATTCGAGCGCTATGCCTACCTCCCGTCCTTGCAATATCGGAGCTATGAAACCCAGGCGAGGACCTTCCGTACCGCAAGGCCCAAAACGCATGACACGGAGCCTGTCGATGAAGGAGCAGAGGGTGAAATGTGAGCGTGCAGAGATTGAAGATACCACAGTAGAAGGTAAGGGCCACGTATGTGGTCTCTTGTTTCTCGTCCCAGCAAGTACTAACGGCGTTCTTAGTACCTGTTGCGACTACGAATACTGTCGCAGGACCCTTGTCTGAAGTGGCAGCAATGCCCCCACCGTCCACTACGGTCACTACTCAACCTCGCCCCCCAAAATCGACGGGTGCCTTAGCCTCAAAACCGAAACCACCGATGACTGCCCCAAGATCTACTTCCGTATCAAAACCGCAGCCTGACTCCAAGTTGAGACAGATGTCGCTCAAGACATTTGTTAAATCGAAGCCATCAATGGTGGGAGGTGCTGCTACAACGGGCTGTCCCACTGCATCCACGTCGATGGGCACTGGGGGTCCATCAAGAGTCGCCTCTTCTTCATCCCCATCGAAGATCCCTCTTCCAGCATCACCCTCAAAACGACCCTCGACGTCCCAACATGGAAATACCAAACCTTTCCTTTTCTCGCTGGGCTCCACCAGCACCGGCGTTGGGACGGGGACGTCTCGCGGGACCTCGGGACGTTCCCTCTCAACCCTTTCGCATGCACTGGACAAACTGGCCGCGCCGCCTCCCAGCCGACCAAATACAAGTATGGGATTCGTCAGGGACGGGGGAGCAAGCGAGGATGAGGATAGTTCCCCGGAGTACAGCAAAGGGAAGGGGAAAGCTAAGGATGATGCATCGTTGCCGTTGCCGTCTACTGCACAGGGATCGGGGACGACGTTTGCGCGGCCAACTGCATCGTCGCTCAAGCGTGCGGCGACCGTTACCGGATTTGGATCGACGACAGCAATGAGGATGCGAGGTCGGGGTGGGACCCCGATTGGAGGATCCGGGAGAGGGAGGGGGATGGGAGGGATTTTTGGCAGGGCGGGAGATAGGGCGAGCAAGAAGACGAGTTTACCCGTCGTGGCAGGCAGTCCCGTCAAAGGATCGGGAGTCACGGATGACCTGGACCTGGACAGGGATGGTCGGGGAGTTGGCAAGCCCAAGTTGGGGTTGAAGGTGGGTCGTGCGACAAACGCTGGAGGTGTCACGGGCGACGAAGACCCATTTGTGTTACAAGATGCAGTTTCAGGTGACGGTCCCGAGCAGGACGCGGTGATGCAAGACGTCTCGGCCGAATTGCCGATGGGCGGAGGTGGAAGTGCTGCGACGCAAAAGCCATCACCACCAGCGGCCGCCAACGCGAGCAATGGCATCGAGATCGATTTAACGACCTCGCCCATTTCGGCGGACAAGGGAAAACAGCGAGCCGTACCTTCCTCGACGCTCAACCCGGCTTCGTCAGCGCTCCATGCGCTTTCAGAGAGTCTGTCGTCTTTGCCGCAGACTCCTACCCCACCGAAACCGAGAGCGGTCGGAACGCGCACTGGGTTGCGAAGTTCGACTGCGGCGACAGGCAAGGAAAGTCCCGCGCTCGGCGGTTCTGCGGGTCCCAGCGAGGTACATGGCAGTGGTGGTGCTGGCCCGAGTAATGGGACGGTGAATGGTTCGGGCGGCGGCGTCAAGAAATCCTCGCTCAAGATCCTGAAGCAGTGCGCTATATTCGTGGACGTGCGGACGGAACAAGGGGACGACGCGGGGAGCCTGTTTGTCGATATGTTGAAGGGACTTGGTGCAAAGGTGAGGATCGACCTATGCCGTCTTCTCTATCGCGCGGCAAAGCGAAGAGCCTGATTGGATCTGGGTATTTAGATCATGGGTCGTCTTGGCCGGAAGTGCACCCATATCGTGTACAAGAATGGACTTCCGAATACGTTGACGCGATACCGGTAAGCTCATTGTTCATCTCCTTCAACTTGTCGCTTACAAGGCTACCTTTGACCGAATTGTTGTGCGGCGGTGGTGTAGCATGCTGAATGACCCCAAACCTTTCGTCGTCGGTATCGCGTGGGTAGTCGAGTGCGTTGAAAACCGCGCAAGGGTGGACGAGGAGAGGTTCGAGATCGATGTGGACACGATTAACGTGGCAGGTGGTAACCATAAGGTGCTCCTCGCACTTTGACCCCCTTGCCCACACTAACTATGATTTTGTTCTATAGCGTCGGCGGTCTATGCTTCCGAAACACTTGATTCCCGCCTCTCCAGGTCCCGACTGCGAGATGCCTTTGCATGTGTCCTCAGAGGCCGATGAAGACGACGAAGGCACGGGCGGTATTGATGGGTCACCCTGTATGTGGATGTCTTGTTCTGCCCCCATAGTGCGATTCCGGTCTCATTACATGATGCTGTAGCGCAAGATCCAGACATAAGTATTCGATCGAGGGAGGAGGACGATTTGCCGCCGCTCGAGCGTGCGCGTAGACGAAGGAGTAATTTGCCAGGTGGACAGACGCGGCTCATCCCATGATGATAGCTTGCTTTGCCAAATTGCCATGCTACGGTGCACGAGATGCGCTCACCCTGTCTCGAATGGACCGGACCGAGACGAGCGACGGCTGGCTGGATGCAGGCTGTTGTCTTTGCTTTGTATTATATCTAGATCGAAGTTTTTCTTTCTGTCCCTTAAGTACTGACGGCCGGCAATTACAAGATGAGAAAGAGCGTCACGCTAGCTGCCGGCCCTTATTAGACATGTCCAGCCTGAGTACGAGCAACATAGCAGTTTATACCTCAGAAAAAGAAACAAAAGACGGACGGCAACGACGAACAAGGAGACAATGAAATGACGATGATCGACGGTGACGACGGCAACTACGACAAATGGGCTACTGAGGCGCTTTCTTCCAGCTGACTCGGACTGCTTCACAGGACCAGCCTAAGCTCCCAAGTATGACACAACAACTTCTGGTAACCGCGGGACCTCTGACTGCCGTTCTGACGCTTGAGTGGCCTTTGGCTACGCCAACTCAAGCTCCCTTGACGCTGATCATGACTTTCAGGCGTGTCTATGCGTCTGCACCACGGCAGGTATGCCAGTGTGACTCACAACCTGTGTCTAACTCCCAGCGACATCGTGAGCTCTGCAACCTACAATTTGTAGTGGTCCCCCAGATCTTTGGCAGCTTCGCGTCTCCGGATTATCATACGCGTTCCAGAGGACTTCCCGTGTCCCATATGCACGCAAGTAACATGGATCGTGATGTTCTTCTTCCCCCGCCTCTTCCTTTCATCGAGCTTACGAGGTCACTCTTCCTCTTGTACAATGTACGACACATCTATTTAAAAGCTTCGCAACCCAAGTCTTGTTTGACCCTTCAGGCTATTCTAATTGCTTATCGCCATAGCTCATTGCAGATAGTTGCTCTTATTCCGAGTTCTCGCCTCGATTCCGTAGATCTGCTGCCGCTATACTAATTCAATCCTCTTCTCGCCCAACCTATTCTTCGCACTCAGCCTCTTAAGTCTTTAATTTTGGCCTCTCCCTCTATCCCCCTAACACCTACTTACCTAGCCCCACTGCACCCCTTCCTCCGCTCGTTGCCCTATCTTAGTTCATCATCACCGTTCTTCGTTTCCATCTGCTAATCTTGCCTACTCTCTTACTTCTGTTCATTGAAATCCTTGCTCCAGTCAGACGTATTATTCGAGACCGTCACAGACGATGTACGTAGTATCGACTAATATCGACGGTTCATGTTGTCTGTCACGGTTTACAACCCGCATTCAAACCTTTCGAATCGCTATTTACGGTGAAAGAGTCTAAGACGGGCCGCTCACGGTCACGATGAGGTGTTCCATCTCGCAACAGGGATGCAGTTCGCGGGATTCGACGAGATTGATCGGGACATTATGGAACTTGAAGCCAGACGATTTATCGCATACGGTGTGATCACTCGGTTTTACACTGCTGCAGGGGGTATTGTCAATGGTTTCGAGCACGTGGTAGTGGCGTAGAACGTTACAGTGGTGAAGTCACCGAAAAAAGTGTTATTGGAGAAGCGGATGTTTCTGGATTTAATCTATTCGGCAGTGTGAAAGACAAAGTATGTTCTATTCCTGCAAAAATTTCCTCTCAATCAGCACCACACAACTCCACGGCGTGACAAAATGACGACGCAGCTACGGACCCTGCGTTTCTGCTACACAACTGCCCAATGTCAGTTCTACTTGTGGCCAGATCTAATGGGTGATTCCATCTCACCTCACTATCGATAGCACTGGGCATGCATAGCGGAAATGGCTTCCAGAGTCATCCATCTGTCTGGGTCGAACTCTACTTTTTTCTCAACTGGGATCCATTCCCGAGGGGATTCACCGTCACACCAGATGTACCCTGGCCTGAGGTTGCAAACCTGGTGATTTTCAAGTTTGCCGCCCTCGTGCTCAATCACAGCTGGATCCCTCGTCCGTGGCGGGTAACGCGAGTCCAACGTATCGGGTGGGACTTGAATGGAGCTAGGTCTATACTTCACGGACAGCCATCGATGTCTGGCTTCTGGCTTCTATATGCGAAGTATGATTTCTTGTCAAGACCTTCGATGCAGGCGGAGGGCCTTACCGAGGGTTTGTAAATTCTACCACTCGCCCATTTTGCGGTCGTAATTGGAGCTATAATAGGCTGTCCTGTCTGGTAACGCGCAACAACAACACAGGGGCGGGGCTTGTTCTGCGCCGCCAGACTACCGGTGGTCTGTGCAAATACGTCTTCCTTTGGCGAGTACCAGATGACATGACCAACCTGCAAGCTGGACACATCAACAAGGTAACAACCGGGATGCATGATAGTAAGATGATGTCAAAGGGAGTAGTGATTTGGGAGGGGCTGATGCTTGTCTGAGCAAACGCGGAGACACTTTGCTTTTATCCCTGCGACCAGTGGGGTTGGCAAATCCTTCATTTGCTCGAAAGCGCTGGGACACTATTTTGATATGCATCCACGAGACGGCTGTGGCTGCAGAATAGGACGTCACATGTCTGCTACTTACTGGCATGGAATCACTGTAGGCCATACATGGCCTGATATCTGCGGCTGGAACTCGCGACTTAAAGGCTAGCGCGCGCCTTGCGGTGCCACTGCGGTAACCACGGACGTTAGAAATCAGTGATGATGTTGTCCGAGGGTCAGCTGTCCCACATCCTGACTCGATTGCCAACATTTCAGCACCGCTTTGCACTTCGATGTAGCGCCCTTTTTCTGCTGCTTTGACGAAGGGTAGGTTGGGCCAGCCCAGTGAGTGCTTCAGATTAGCCGATGAGTCACATGTACCCAACCACGATGAGAAGTCCCAGTAGAACCGCACACACCGGAATAGTACGCAACTTGATAATCCGGAAAAAGGCGTAGGCCGTCAAATTTAATCGCTGGCGCTATGTGCAAGGCGCTGTGATATGCAAAGCGCTGTTATTCAACTTGAAGGTGGTACTTACGTGAAAAGTGAAAATGGTGTGAGCTCGCGGTTGGCAGGACATCAGCAGGTGACCACAGTTGGCGTACAAGCTGTGTACTTGGGTAGCCACCTGCTTCATCACTCGTTATACTTATAGTATCTTGGGCATGCACATGACAGCATACGGCGAGCCGTGTAGTAACTCGTGGCATCGAGCTTGTCCGTTACTATCGGATGATCCGAATCGGGCTGTTCGAGTTGCCAAGCGGTTATTAATCCCCAAACTCCAACACATTCAAGTCGAGCGGTTATTAGTCCCCAGAAATGCGAGTCTTTCGAAGTCAACAAGCTCTCAGGCTGTCGCGGAGGATGGTCATGCAACTGCTATCGACGGAGCCATTGATCAACCCATTTCGGGCCCATTGTTGGGTGTTGCCTGTTGCAGCGCCACCAAACCGTTCAAATCATGGATGAATCGATGACGTCGGGCCACTCACGTGCGGTCATGTGTATCATCGATATCATCCACGGCGACTCGCCCATTCCGGGTTTTCCCTCTTGTCTGTATGTCATACGATGGTGGGCCACAAGTCTACCCTGGACGAGGTGCTACATTACAGCTGGGATGCAGTTCGCGGGATTCACTGGGAGGAATGGGTCGAACGCGATGGTCACTCGGATCGCAGGAAGTGCTCAGAGACCCTGTCGTTGAATTTGAGCATACGGCAGCGGACGATGGACATCGAAAGTGGGGTAAATGTGCATATCTAGATTTACATAATCCACTTGACAGTGATGTGACTCGCTCCGAAGTCGCCCAAAGTATATTCTACTCGTACAAGAATTCCTTCTCAATCAGCACCACACAACTTCACGGCGCATCAAAATAAGAATGATCAAGCTGTTATCCCGCGTTTCTGCCACCCGGCTGTCAGCTCTCCATGTAGCCAGAAGGATAATGACTATATCTTACTTCATTGTCACGCATCACGCTGGGCAAGCATACTGGAAATGTTACGCACAGACATGCTTCTCTTTGGATCCACCGACACCATTGTTTCAGCTTGAATCGTCTCTCGAGGGTCTTCGCCGTTACACCAGATGTACCCCGGTTTGGCTTTGCACCTGCCATCACTGTGGTAACCGGCGTGCTCAATCACGGCCGGAACCCTCGGGTCTTTGCACCCCGTATCTTCCGGGACAGCGACGGAGCCACAAGCATACCGCACGGGAAGCCATCGGTTATCCATCTACACGCAGAGTATGACTCCTTGTCAAGACATTCGACGCAAACTGAGGGTCTTACCTTTCCGGACTTGCAGAGTTTTCCATCTATCTCTTTTGCGCTAGTGATTGGAACTATGATAGGCTCTTGCGCTTCGTTGACCCCAATAACAACACAGGGGTGGGATTTGTCCGACGGCTTTCGGCTACCGGTGGTCGTTGCAAAAACCGGTGACTTGGTTCTGTACCAGATGACATTACCTGGACCCAAGGTGGACGCGGTGACGCCGCTATCCGACATGATGATGGCAGGGCGATGTCAAAGGAAGTAGTAATCCGGGAGGGCTTGTCTGAGCGGACGAGAGAACGCTTTTCTTTTGTCCTTCCGGTGATACTATTTTGATGTGCATCATGGGACCACTGCAGGCCACGCATGGCCTGCCGATAACGGACCGACGACCGCAAGCCTTGCGCGCGTGCCTCGCGGCTCTACTTGCGGTAACCACGGAGGCTAGATATCGGTTCAAGTCAATATTCGCTTGTCAGGGTCAGCTGTACTACTATATCCATTCGGACTCAATGGCCAACATTCCAGCGCTTTGCATATCACAACAATTTAGAAGACAATTGCATATTAGCTGGAAAGCCCACCGAGATATCGACAAAAGCCTCTGAATGGCACGCATCAGAATCCGCAACTTGATAATCCGGAAAAAGGCGTAGACATTCAGATTAAATTGCCGGCGCTTACATTGATGTGCATAGTTCTGTTAAGACTCAGATCAGCAGGTGACCACAGTTGGCATCCAGGTTGTATACTTGGCAGGTAGTCATGCGCTTCATCGCTCGCTATACTTGTAGG
>JBBPMW010000924.1:0-13044 GCA_038090535.1 Tylopilus alboater | reverse complement strand
GCGAGTTCGAGCGTAAGCTCATCAGGTTTGACAGCGTCAAGAGCAACAACAACAGAATCATAATCAGAGGGGAGACTGGATGTAAGGACAACGATGGTGAGAAGGTCTGGAAGCTTGATTCCAATGTCCAACATGAGGTGCACCTGTGCCTTTATGTTGCTAACCCATGATGTGATGGACTGCTCTGGGCATTTCTCCATGTGTAAGAACTTATGCATAGCTGCAAGCTGGGTAGAGAGGTCATGGGCACGATGGACACTAGCGAGGGTATCCCAGATGGCTTTCAGATCATCACCCTGGACATGGATGATCTGGTTGTTGTTGACATATAGCATGATTTCGGTGGCAGCTTTGAGCTGACATAAGGTGAACGCATTGACAGTGGCAGCAGCGGCTGTGGCTGGATCAGGTGCAGTTTCCTTGCCCGACACAATACCCCAGAGATCAGAACAGATAAGTAATCATATGAATATTCCAGGTGAGGTAGTTGGTCTCATTGAGACATGGCATCATGTTGATGTTGAGGATAGATGAAGACATGGTGCATGAAAGTAGAGTGAGGTGAATGTATGCAGGTTGAAACTAAATGTATGTAGGTTGAAATGGATGGACAGGGAAAGGAAAAGAGTGTATGCAGGTTGGAGCACCTACTCCAAGCCTAAGATATGATATGCAACACCTTTGACACAGCCTGTCGGTTGAGATGAGATGCAGTGCCTATGACATGGCCCATTGGTCAACAGCACACTCGCATAGCCCGTCATGCAGTTACTGAATTGATGTACCCCAGTAATGCAAGGGTAGGTTTGCTATGTTGAAAAGTCGTATGCTGGGAATGGGATGCAGAGCAGCAGATGTTGTTCATGATAGCAAACAAAGTACAGGAATGAGCATGACTCCAAGATAACCATGGTACTGTATAGTACTTACATAAGGTGGCATAGCAATTCTACTCCAACAGAAGCTAAAGAACCTTGCTGGAAACAGTGAGAAAAGTTATGCAAAGAACTTGAAGCGCAAATGTATGACATTCCTAAATTAAATGATTTATGCTAAGTCCATTTGCAGGTCCTGACATGCCTGTGAAACCATCTCAGGCTGGTGACAACCAGCAAAAGGTCACACAGAAATTAGCATTCACAAAAAAAGAAAATGCTACATTGGAACAGAGGATCAAGATTCTTGACTGGCATCATGCCAATGGAGAAAATCAGAGCAAAATAGCAAAGCATTTCGATGCAATTTATCCAAATCTTCTACTTAAACAGCCAAGAATATCTGCCTGGTGCAAGAATGAAGACAAATGGTGAGAGGAATACGAGACCAGTGCAGGTTCAGTTTGTTCAGCAAAACAGGTTTGTCAGACTCAGCACCCCGAGGTTACCGAAATGTTGGATTTGTGGGTCTCAAAGGTGATGGCTGAGGGAATTCTTCTCACTGGCATAGTTCTCCACCAAAAATGGATGCAGTTTGCAGACTTGGTTGGCATGCCTGAGGATGAGCGACTGAACCTTAGCTATGGGTGGTTGACTCAGTACAAGTTAAAAACTGGGTTGAAGGAATTCAAATGTCATGGTGAAGCTGCTTCAGCAGCCTCCAAGACTGTTGAGAAGGAATGACAGTGTATGCAAGAGCTTATCAAAAAGTATGGATATCGGCTATGCAACATCTTCAATATGGATGAATCTTCATTATTCTATGCATAAGAAGTTCTCTCCTCTTTCAAACAGTAACAACTTGAATCCTTTAATAAATTTGACCAGTATGCCTTCCGACTGTGGTCTTTCAGACAAGCAGCAGTCTGGGGTCAAAGGAAAAAAAACCTGGCTGACCTATGTATTCACAGTGAATGCAGATGGCTCACAGAAACTGCCCCTGCTAATTGTCAGGAAAGCACAAAAGCCTTGTCTATTCAAGAACAAGATAACAGCATTCAACCCTAGTTCCAATCAGAACCAGTATTCTGGAACCAGTTCCAAAATTTTCCTGTGCTCTTCCAAACTCAGAACCACTGGAAAGGCTTGGAAGCATTGGAACTACTTCCGGAACCACTTCTGAAATATTCCCACACTCTTCTGAACTCAGAACCACTGGAAAGGTTCAGAAATGTTGGAAGTGTTGGAAGTGTCAGAAATGATTTATACTTGCTTAACGTTTTCTGACTCTCTTCTTCTTATGTCATCCATTACTACATACTAAACTCTTCTTTCAGGTTCACTACTGCAACATTGCAATTAACATATGTAATACGAGCATACCTTCACCCATACTATATATACCTTCACCTTGCTTACAAGCACCTCAGTCGTTTCTGCCATCTTAGACAGCAGCTGAGGTGAGTCTTTTTTACTTAGTCTTTTACTCCTAGCTAATGTACTTTAGCATTGGGCAATTCCTGCCCTTCCTTAGATTCTGTCACAAGACAGGCTTGCAGCTTGGCTTTTACTACTGGAACAACGTCAAGGCTTGGATGACAGCTTTGCTATATCAGGAATGGCTGTTGGATTTGGATTGGAAGATGCAAGACAAGGGGAGGCATATTCTACTTTTACAGGACAATTTCTCAGGGCACATTGTTCCTGACACCCTCACCAACATTCAAGTTGAAAACTTTGCACCAAACCTCACTGTGCATGTTCAGCCCAACAATCAGGGCATCATTCATTGTTTTAAGGCACATTACCATGCCAAGTTCATCTGCCATGCAGTTGACCACTATGAAGCTGGTATCACTCCCTCCAAAATCTACAACATCAATCAACTCGAGGCAATGTAACTTGCTCAAGATGCATGGAATGAAGTGTATACTACGACAATCCAAAACTGTTGGTGAAAGGCCAACATTTTACCTGAGCCCGCCAAGTCTACATCATTATCTACTCAACCCTCCCTTTCAATCTCATCCCTCATCCATCTGACAAATGCTGTCAATGACCCTGCTGCACATGCTGAGACACTTGTTAAAAGTGCCTTGGATGATCTTGAGGCAACTGGGGCTCTCCAGCCTTCAAACTGTATCAACATTGCAAGCCTTATCAATCTGGCAGTTGAGATGAACAACATTTTTGATGCAACAGAGGAGGATATCTTCAAGTCCATGATGGATGTGAAGAAGTTGTGGGAGATGACTACTGGAGCGATGACGACAATGATGATGTGCCTGTGGTAGGCCTGACATGTCATGAAGCACTTCAGGCAGCACTGATGTTGAGGAAATATATTGGGACCATTGACAAACCATTTGCATGCAAGCTCAAGGTGATGTTGGGGTCGTTTGGACAGCATACTCATGCAGTTGAGATGCAGGGCATGAAGGACACTCTCTTGACTGATTATTTTTCTTGTAAATAGTTTCATAGTAGCTACAACACAACTTTACTAATAGTTTGACTGTTAATGAACACAAATTTTACATCCTCGGAGCGGTGGAATATGGCCTGCTCAAATACCCTATACTCCCTCATAACACATACTTTTGGGGCTATCCCAAGAGGTATGCATTAGGAGGGAGTTGACTGTATAAATTTTCAAGTTTGCCACTTATAAATTATATATTTAAGTCATGTTGTTGTAATTTGTCAGAATTCCACCATAAAATACACATCTATGAATTGATGTAAAAAACACAACAAAGTCCAGTGTCACTGTGTTTGATGGAAATGATTAATACTAATCTATTTCTACCCTTGTAATGGATGTTGTGACTGTAAATTGTGTGCTAGGACATTTTGTTTCAAGTGCCAGTATATGACTGTACTTATTGACACACCTTCATCATTTCCATGTTTACCTTCATCGAGAAGAGCTTCTCCATGCTCAACAGACTACTTTAGATGTATTCCTCACTCATGGAAGTCACTAATTCCTGAAGCCTAGTATGTAGTCACATTGTTACTGTCACAATTGTCACAATGTGTGACAGATATGATACTGAATATTTCTCATAATGCATCAAGTTTTTCATCTCCCAACCATATGCATTATGAGATAGTCTACTGTATTCCCAACCACCCTTACACTCCAGTCAATCCAGTTAGTCCTGTCATGTCAGAACTTTTGCAGTTTGGCTGGTGGCCCATCTTATCAGACTTAATCTACATACTAGCAACATACTTTGTCTTAGTCTTTTTTTTTTCTCAAGCCAAGCACATTTAAGTCATCATTAAATAAATTGAGGTTTTCCTGATGTGTCAAAAAGATAGCTGTGAGATCAGAAGTCTCAGAAGCTGGAGAGTTGGTCATTGTTACAGGGAGTGGTGTCCAAGCCTACATGGACAACTTATCTCACTGCTAGATGCTCTCAGGGGTCATGCCTCAGATGTTACCAAGGCACATCTCTTTTTTTTGCAATTCCATATATTTATGAAAACAGCTGTAATCTAAGCCACAAGTAGCCATAAGTATGTACCACCTTGCTGATGTGGTGAAACAACTTGGAGATCACAGAGGAGAAACCTTGACACACTGATCTGATGACAGAACCAGGGCTTGTTGGGTATGTGTCATGAATATTTTCACCAAATGCGTTTTACCATTGTAAATCGGGTAAGGTCCTCTAATGGAACACGCTTTTTCACATTCCCCATCATCTCAACCTTACTGTTCCCCTGTTCCTCCCCTATTTCACTGACATACACAGCATCATCCCGCCAGTTATCAACCAGTTTCTGCAATTGCTTGTTATATTCCCGTTCTTCCACACCTTCTCCAATGGGATTACGTCCAAAATCATTAACACGATCAGCCACTGCTCGAGCTTCCATTCCAGTTCTTCGGCTACCAGCATATGAGATCAAGTTTACACCCAAAAGGACCTTGAGTGCCAAGAAGCTGATATATCCAGTAATGAGTATAATCTCGGCGAAGAACAGATCGACGCACCACAGCCAGAACAACACACCCATCGCTATCCATTTTCCCAATGGGCGCAAATCCCATTGTTCACGTAGGTGACAAGAGAACAGCAGATTGAAGGATTGAAAACCAATTAGGATGGCCAAGACAGCGAGCGGAATAGAAGCAAAACCAAGGCGTCGTGCAACCAGAGGTGATTGATCAACGTATGTATGCTATATAGCCTGCCTTGAGTATCACTGGGAGCGATAGTCGAGAACACAAAACCTTGCGGGGATGCCGCCCAACAATGCTTGCACTTGCTAGGTCACGGCATAACACATCAATATACCGCTCGTAGACGGACGGACGGATATGATTGAACTTTGTAATGAAGGCATGCTTCAACCAATCTACCATCATTTCTGACACCAACACAGTCACGACAGGCTGATGTTATCAGGTAAGGCGTACAATACTTCCTCGATAGCGGAACAAGCACTCACGTATGAAATGGTCCACAGAACATTGTTACCTTTGAACCATCCGAAACTTTTCGGCATTACGAACCCGCCAGTGAAGTCGAACTCAGAGCCACTGAGCTCTATCAAGTTACGGCACGCAACAACGACAAGCATCAGAGACAATGTAAAACGTTCAACGATATCTGCGCAGGTAATCTGAAAGAGATTGTCCTTTTCAAACTTCTTGAATACGCAACCCTTGATTTCGACAAACTGATTGGAAACAAGCAGAGTGAGGAGGGCATGGTCGTAAGAGTTGACCGCAACATTTAATGAAAGTAATTGGTAGAGCATAACCAGTGTGTGTGTTGCTATCGGCGATATTGAATCATCACACAATCATTAATGATGCATGATAGCTCACCAACATAGAGAGTTGCTAGAACGAAGAAGATCAAGGGGCGAAACACGTGAGAAGAGAAAGGTACTTTGTGTGACAACGTGACCAACGTAGAGCGCGAGAATAGGCAATCAAGGATGTCTTGACCAATCGAGGCACACAGCCTATCCGCGATCTACATAGCCCTTGAGTGTCAACAATGTTCGGTAAAGAAACGGATGGTACTCACTTCTAGTGAATTGAATATGACATACAGCTTGATAGTGTCCTGGCCACGGATAGAGTGATAAATTTTGCTGGCGTCTGCGAGGGGTATGAGAAGAGTGATCGAGACAACAACTAAAAGGGTGCGTAGGATATCGGCCTTCTGGGAAGGAGGAAGGGGCGACTTGGACCAAGTGATGAGGTTGTATAAGGAGCGCGAAGCTGCTATGAAGAAGCGGATAGGCTGGATTGTGAAGGTATAAAGGAAAGAATCCAAGCAAAGTAAGAAACCAAAGCCGATAATCTAGCATTCCGCTGTAAGACGAAAGACATGATCCCAGAATAGCCGTTAATCACCTTCTCTACCGCTAAAGGAATACTCAAGAAGTTGCTGACCCGTTCCCATTTGAGTTCCTGGTGCGAGTCGAAGTCGGTTGCCAGTAGCTCTTCGCGAAGATAATCCCATAACGAGAACAACGGTTGATGCGGCTGTGGCTCTGAAAGAGGGCCTCTTTCAGATGGCGGCGGCGAGCAGGCGGGGGGAGAAGGAAGGATAGGCGTGGGCGGAAGCGATGCGTATGTCAGAGGTTGTACCGGGGGATCCTCGTGCCTACATGTAACCGATGGGACCATTGAGACCTGCGGAGTCCAGGTGGTGGTCCCAATGGAAGTCGACGAAAAACGGCGTTTGGAACGTCGCGGTGAGGTGGGCATTGTGACTGAATCGAGGGCAAGTTGAATGGATTATGGAGGTGATAATTCAACTTGGGGGGTGTGGGAACGTTTGTATCTGCGTTTTCCGGCGAGCCCTTCTTTCTTCAAGAACATGCATCGCGCCAGGGCAGGTGTCCTATTGCGTCCAAAGCTCCAAACTGGGCCAGTTTCAAGCCAGCTCAGGTTTGCGTCTAGTAGTAATCACGCACACCAGGAGCACCCCGACGGTGCTCATTACAGTCCAGAAGGTCTGCCTCACTGTTGTCTCTTCGGAACTGGAACTGAATCCCCGTAGGTGGATTCTCCACGCCGTTTTGGCGGAATACTCTGTTGCTCTCGCTTCTGGCTGTTTCATTTTACAAGTGGGCTCCATCGCGAGATGACGACGCATATCTAACACGGTGGATTGCCCACTACTCAACACCGCGCGAGACCTGGACCCGATTGAACGAGAAGCACTTGTTGCAGTCACAACAGGTCACCGACGACGTGACTGTGCAAGGCAGGGCAACGCGGCCAGGAATTATTCGATACAGATATCCTCAGTGAGAATCATTCTTGGGTCTGTGATGCAGTATTATAACGTTCCATGCTCCAGATCGCTGGAACAGGCTTCCCCCCATCTGCAGGCTGTTGGGTCTGTGCCGGATATGAGTGGTGTCACGGCGCGGACGGACTAGGGCACCATGTAGAGTAAATAGATCGGAAATAGTTTGTTGCCATCGAGTAGGCTGTAAATGTTGGAAATCCAACCGATCATGCACGAGGTCCGTGGGACGGTCTCACGTGGGCCCAGTTGGTTTAGTGCTCGGCTGTCAAACACTTTGGTTTGTTGCGTCTCTCTCCGAATCCTGTGTGTCAGGCTGTCCAGCTCCTCCCTTCCCTCGTAGCTCACCAGGACAAGGCTGCCCAGGGCGTTTACACCCTGCTCCGCTAGGTCCCGACCTTCCTTTTCTCCCATCATGTTCCCGCCACTCAAAGCATGGCCCTCCGCCATCTCCCTCTTTTCCCTCGCACGTATCGCGTCTGCATCGCTTCCCCTCGTCGACTTCAACCGTATGGGCCAAGTTGGCCTCACTGGCGCCTTTGCCGGCTTGAACCTTTTCGACAACTCCACCCCTACCTCGTTTGACCCTTCGGTGTCTTCCCTGCTGTCTCGCACGCCACAGGGGGCCCTCACCTCCATTGCTAATACGAATTCCGGCGGCTCAATTTCTTCCGCGTGTGCTATGAACGATGTTTATTATATTGCTGGTTCCTTTCTCTCCATAGGCAACGTTTCCACGAGCTACGTAGCCTCCTATTCGCCTTCTTCAGGTGCCTTCACCGCCCTCGGTTCCGGTGGTCCAAACGGTCCAGTCAACACCGTTTATTGCGATTCATCCAACGACAACCTTTGGGTTGGCGGTCAGTTTTCGTCGCCAGGCCCTTCTGTTGCGGTTTGGAACTCCAAGTCGAATTCATGGTCCGCACCCGCGTTCAAGGGTCTCAACGGACAAGTCACGTCCATAACTTCCAATGCCTCCGACACCAGTCTTTTCTTCACCGGTTCATTCACCACGTCATTCAATGGCCGAGTGACTAGCAACAACAATAACCCCAACGTTCCATACTCTCCAGGTGCATCACCGTTTTCATCTTCGCTCGTTCCGATACCCCTTCAAGGCGCAGAGGTTGTTGCGGCTCCCTCTTCGACGGATCCGCAGTTCAGTAGCATCCAGGCGATCCTTTGTCCTGCAGGTCCCGATGGTCCCGGAAATACGTGGCTCGCTGCATCCGGAAACGCAGCTCTCATTACCGTCCGCACGTTTGCCGCAATGAGTGTGTACGGCGTTCGAATTGGGAACACTTTTCTGAGTGGTTACGGTACAACGGCTTTCAGGTATAGTTTGAATTTACCTTCGCCCAAACCTCATCTTTCTGTTCTCTAACGTATTTTCTCAGCATCACATCACTCCCCGACAACACAGTCCAACGTCTTACATACATAAATCCATCTACGGCCCAGAACGTGACGTGCACGAGCAATTGTCCGTTGTCAACCGACGCGTCGATTTTGTACCAGGACTTCCTTTTTGCAACTCCTGTCTCCTTGACCGGTGTGCAAATCACTCTTTCGGGGTGGAAAGGAACTGCCCCTGGTCTGCACATCTTGCAACTGCTCTCTTCTGGAGCGTTTGCTTCGGCCGTCAGCAGCCAGAATACCCAGTCCTGCTTTGCACCTAACCCGTCCAACGTTACGATGACCGGAACCTGGTCGCCAAAGAATGCAAACACCAACATTCCTGCCACTCTTCAGACCGTCCTGGTCTCCACGATCTCTGTTGGCACACCTGCCTCACAGGCTCCCACCTTCACCTGGATGCCGTACGTCTCGGCATCCGGACAATACGTGGTCAACCTGGTTATACCCGGTTGTGATGATTTCCAGGACTGTGCCCTTCGAACTTCAGTTCAAGTAACGGTGTTCCCTGGCGGCGGGTCGCAGCCGTTTGTGTCCACTGTGTCGCAGCAGGTCCAAAATGACGTCACGGTGCCAATTTATAGTGGTCCAATTGTCCCTTCGTCCTCGTCATTTGTGACCACAGTGACTATGTCATTGGCTGATCAGCCGACAGGAGAAGGTCAAAATGGACAATACGAACTTGTTGCCGGGAACGTCGAGCTAGTCTTGACATCCGCTAATGTGACTTCGTCTGGCGCAGCCGGTACTGGAACTACCACCCTTGGAACTCAGCGTGGATTCGGCTTCTTCGAATGGCCGCTAAACTCGAAAACCACCGTCGATGCTACTGGCGTCCTATCAAACACCAGCGAAACCGCCGCCGACATCATTGGTGTTGATCTTTACAATGCCTTGGGTGCGAACACTAATTCCGCCTACATCTCAGCCGCTGTGCAACATCCTTCGGGGATTATCTTCTTGGGTGGCAGGTTCACTTTGGCCACCAGCTCGCTCAGTGGCGCTGCCAATATTGTCGCCTACAAACAAGGGAGTCTGTTTTCGTTGTCCGACGGGGGCCTTAATGGTGCAGTTACCTCATTCGTTTTGTACGGCGACCAGCTGTATATTGGGGGCTCTTTTTCCGACACTCAAACACCTTCGACTCAAGGAAAGCTGACAGGGGTCGCTATGTACAACGTTCAGACGAACTCGTGGAATGCTCTAGGAAATGGCGTAAACGGGATCGTGGCAAGCATCGCCCTGGTCGATACTAGCATCCAGGTCGCTGGGAACTTCACTGAGACTAGGACACGAGCTGGTACAAGTTCCAGTGTGGGTGGTTTTGCGACATGGGATACCACGAGTTCATCATGGGTGAACAGTGGTGGTTTCGTCGACGGGAACTTTACCTTTGTCAACAATGGCACATCTTCAGGCGGCCGAAAGGTGTCACAGCTTCTCGCAGGGAACATCCAGACCTTGGCAAAATATGGGGCTACGGGCATGGTCATGCTCTCAAACAGTGGTAGTGATGACCCGACCGTTGCACCTATGGGGATTCAGCTCGGTAGCTCCGCAAACACTTCGACTTCGACTTCTGTTACGCGAAAACGTTATAACCACTACAGACGCGGTCCTGCTACTTGGCTTTCCCATATGAAGATCCCTGCGCTGTTCCGGAGACAAGCCTCGACGAGCTCTTCGACATTACCCCCATCCCCTCCAACTCCCGCTCCCGCTGTCTTGGCTGGGGTATTTTGGTCCAATAGTTCTTCTTCCCATGAAGTCGCCATCGTCGGAGGCAACTTTACGTTCTCTGGGTCATCGTCCACGAGTTCCCAAGCTGTCGCTATTTACGACCCAGTGACCTCCACTGCTACTGCTCTCGCTGGCGATCAGATATCTGGAGTGGTTCGTGCTCTGTACGTGGATACGGAAGGACACTTGTATGTTGGTGGAGAGTTTAACCTGACCGGCGCCAACGCAAATGGGTTTGCCATCTACGACCTTGTTGGTCAACAATGGCTGACTACGATCGCTCAACCCATCCAAGCACATCCCGGTTCCTCCGTCGTCGTGCGCTCTATCACCGCGTCATCCTATAAGCCCAATAGCATCATCGTCGCTGGTTCATTTGCGCAGGCAGGCACGGCCGCGTGCCAAGGCATTTGCCTTTTCGATTCCACCCTGAACCAGTGGAATCCACTTGGTTCCGGTCTGCAGGGTGACATTTCTTCGGTCTCGTTCGCTGGTGTACGTATATGTTGTTCCTTAGTGGAGGACTTCTTAACAAGGTTTTCAGAGCAACCAAGAGATCCTCGTCGCGGCAGGTGCCATTACGTTGGCTGATGGCACTCCTGCAAATGTGGCACAGTACAGTTTTTCCAACAATAGCTGGACTGCTGTAGGTGATCCGACTGTGATCCCTGGTCCTGTCACTGCTGTAGAGGTCAACAACAGCAATTCATCGAGTATTTTTGCCGCTGGACGGTAAGTGGGGTATTCTGTCGAAATTTGGTGATTGATGAACCTGTTACTTAGAACGGTTGACGGTTCATCATCCTTTATAATATTCTGGGATGGCGTTTCCTGGTTCAACGTCGGTGCGCAATCTGCAGTAGATCGATTTCGCATTAAGCTGACTCTTGAACCAGGCTCCGCTTTCCAAGCCAACTCCAACATTTCTCAGTTGCTCATGGTTCCTCTGCAAAACACGCACAATTCCAACAGCGTCGTTGAACCCGACAGGGTATTGATGATCTCGGGGTCACTGTCTGATTCGTCCTTTGGTTCAGCATCTGTAGTGTTGTTCGATGGGCAGACATTCATACCCTATCTCGCTTCCATGTCAACACAGGGCACGCTCGGATACGTTTCTTCTCTTTTTTACTCGATCGCCAACTTTACTTTCGGCCACCATTGTGAGTATTTTTCAGAGCGTCATTTGGGTGGTATCCTCTGACATGACCACTAGCCTTCCTCGCGACTGGCATTGTTATCCTTATTTCGATCGCGATCGCTGCGGGCGTCGTCTTCCTGCTTGCTCTCATTGGTATTCTGTGGACGCTCTTGTCCAGAAGAGACGACAAGCTCGCGCGGTATGAAAACGAAGAGGATGACGAGGACTCGATCCAACACCGACCATCATCGCTGCTCGAACACATCAACGCCGCCACCAGAAGTACGATTTTGGGAGCACAAAGTCCATTCAATCATATTGCTGCCGAGAAGGAGGAAGCAGCTCGCGAGGATGGTGCGGAGGGAGATCTGTTCGGACCTGATGGGAGCAACTACCTGCGGGCAGCCACGCCGTCGGACGCAGTGATTGGCACCATGGTTGCAGAAGAGGAAAGTAGCCGGCCTGCTCACGCGCGCTACTCGTTTGACGGTGCAGGCGAGGGTGAACTCCCGCTGACGGCCGGGCTGGAAATTGAAGTCCTGGATGACAGAGATAATGCGTGAGTCGCGATTTTCCAAGAGAATCTAGCCAGCATGTTGACGACCTCCTCAGTTGGTGGTACGCAAGGAACCCCCAGACCGGGCGAGAAGGTGTTGTCCCCGCTTCGTATTTGTATTGATTTCTTTCTTGTTATCGCTGTTTTGCTAGACGACATTTATACCCATAATTCGACAAGACCGACCTTTGGGTCGTTCGTTCTCTACGATATCCTTACACATCTGTCCATATTCACACGAGACATTTTGAAGGATGATTACGCCTGATTGTGGATACCGATAGAAAGTAAAAGTATAGTCTTGGATTCTCTATATCGTTTGTGGGTACCATGCAATGTTACATAATGACGTTGAACGTAGAACGATCACATTACTACTAAAAGGTTGGTGAGTACTTTTCGGAATGAGACGGGGGAGTCGGAAACGAACTTGTAGCAGGGGGTCACGGAAGTGCTTTTGGCTGTTGTGAATAAAGGCGACTCTTGTTTTGAATTCCTCTCTGCGACGTTGGTCTCTAAACTCTCTTATGTGTCGACCTGCCTCGCGAGCCTCGCCCTTGTTCCTCGCTTTGACGACTTGGGTGCCCTGGCCAAATGCGCCAAAGCCACCCTTACGAGGAACGAGCGCTGCATTCTTGTCTGCGAGGAGACGTCGGACGAGAGCTGCGCCGCTGTTTGGATCTTCCGGCTGGACGCGTATGCCATGGAAGGACTGTGCGTAGTATCGCATCATGCTTCTGTGGCCGATACGTGCGCCGGAAGGAAGGACGAGTTCGTATTCGGTGTCACCGTACGCGAGTTGGTTGTCTGGAACGCGATCAGGGCCGTCCGACTCGCCATCCGAGACGTCGTCGACGTGATCCGCGCCGTCGTCGCCGCCGTCCTGGTCGACGTCTTCCCACACGTCGTCGCTGGTCGTTTTCTTGGTGGACGACTCGGACGGATAGGATGACGTGAAGTCGTAATAGTCCGAGATCTCGAGCTTGTCGATCTCGGTGTCGTACGCGATCTTGCAATGGCCCTTGTCGA
>JBBPMW010000923.1:0-10541 GCA_038090535.1 Tylopilus alboater | reverse complement strand
GAAGCGTATGGAAGGTACGTCGTTTTCTTTTCGTGTGGATTCGCTCCACATAGGATGACGAAACGCGTTGGTGCTGACCCACGTGGATGATTTGACGTTTAGTTGACGGTGTCATTGGCTAAGTTCGTGATCGGAAGGGAGAAATGGACGGCGTTCGATCGGAACCGGTTACTCCTACTCCGGGGCCCACTCGGTGCGTCGAGAGAGAAGATGCGTACCCCTGTGATCTCATGTTCGTTATATAGAGGTGGCCTCGTTGTCCTTCCGGACGCCGACGCTGGTGCTGTTTCCAGTGGGAATGCTCCCTTCCATTCTTTACAACTTCTCTACCGGATCTCGCAAGTCTGCATTACTAACCGACATTCTCGCCTTTTCCTTTTCGTACAACGCGCTGTCGATCCTGAAGTTGGACTCGTTCCAAACGGGATGCATTCTCTTGTCAGGGCTGTTCTTTTACGACATCTACTGGGTGTTTGGTACTGAAGTGGTAAGGTACACTTCAAGCAGCCGGGGACCTGTCTCATTCTCTGCAGATGGTGAAAGTAGCCACCTCTCTTGACGTGCCCATCAAACTTCTCTGGCCAAAATCAATGACATTCACCACTGAAAGAGGGTTCACCATGCTTGGACTCGGTGATGTCGTCATACCTGGTCTTTTCATCTCCCTGGCCCTTCGTTACGACCATGCGCGTGCAGAGAAGAAACGGACGTCTCTGTCTTTCACGAAACCCTACTTCGTTGTCACATTAACGGCATACGTCGTGGGTCTCATCACGACGATGGCAGTCATGCATATGTTTGGTAATGCTCAGCCGGCATTGTTATACCTTAGGTAAGCGTACCCCATAACCCCCTTTCCCCCTTGCTGAGTTAGATGGAATGCCTAGTCCGGCATGTATAGTGTCTTTCGTCGGGACGGCGTTTGTTCGTGGGGAACTCGAAGACGTATGGAGGTGGTCAGATGACCCAAAACTGTCAGCAGAGAAGACAGCGCAGGAAGCATCTGCGGGATCTCGGGCGTTGCCTAGGGTTGAAAATGGTAATGGTGTAGCACAGCCGAATGCCAGCGCTGATGGGGGACATGCGGACGCCGAGGCGACGGAGGGGGACGAAGAACAGGGAGCAGGTGAGCTAGACGAAGGTGAGGACGAGGTCAAACCAAAAAAGCGCAAGAGCAGAGGGAGGAAAAAGGTATGAAGGGGGCCTGGCTAGAGGCGAGTGCATCGTAGTCGGTGTATTGACGAGTGACCGCGAGCTATCCAGGGCTGATCGCAGCACTGTCATCCCATGATGGTATAATTCGAAGGGGGTCATATCGTGACTTGATCTCACGCCGCTACATACTCCATTGTCGTAAGTTGAAAGAACGTGCCTGACATCGAGCCGGTGTCAAGGAGCTGGGAAGGAGTGTCGACTGGAGGTGATGGGGTGACCCACACATGCAGGCGAACAGTGAACGCAGTTTGATGCATGATGACCAGATGGAATGGCACGGGCCGTTAGCACAGAGGGGAGGACGGCTGGGCGGACCTGAAGGGGAGATCAGTACAATGAACCAAAGTAGACTGCACTCGGATTGAGAGCCATTCTCAGGCTCGTACGGATGCTGTCACAGGGAAAAGGGACCGGCTGAGATGGCCAGAAAAGGAAATAGGGGGAATTCATGGACATTGCAGAGGATGCCGTCATTTCATGAAGCGTGTTTAGACAGTCCAAAAGTGGAGGGCGTAAGCTGGCACGAACATTGCTGTTGATGGAGTCAGATCTAAGCGCCATTGATTTGGGAAAGAATGGCGAGGGAACACGATGTATGGGGGATGGAGCATGCGGGCGTGTGTGGAGCCGAGAGGATAGAATGGATGGGGTGAGGGATGGATATGCTTGGCAAGGGAAAGCAGAGGAGAGTCGAGATCCGACGGTCGGTGAACGCGAAGGAGTACACGGCCCAAAATAATGTGAGAAGTTTGTAAGGGGGGGATCTGATAGATCGACTGCCAGTGTGCTGGTGCAGCAGAGACGCTCCCGAACGAACGAAATTGATTGATGGACCAACGGCTACCGAGGATGAATGGATTAAAAGTGACGTAATGAGGTAGACCAGTTGAGAGCGTCTCAGTTGCGAGCATACCATGAGGATGTAAAACGTGGACCCCACAGACCGGTCGTCGACATGTGAATAAGGGGGGGTCGTGTTTCCAAATGCGGGTGATGGGTGAATGCGGGGTCCTGCTAAATTCCGTCGCGCGGTTGTTCCTTGCCCCTTCAGCGTTGTCGATTTCGACGACGGGTCTCTGCTTTTTCGTTTCCTGTTTGACTTGTTTTTTTCTTTTTTTATAAAGAGATTTACTCGTTCCAAACAGAGGTTTGCTTCGCAGAGTGTTCCCACTCGCACTCGATTCTCGCCCAGTGCGGTCAGTAAAGTATGCGCTTCGTTCCTCCGTAGCTGATTGCACCCACACAGATATCCTCCCCCCTCCTCGATGCTCATACAGCCCTCACACTCCACAATGCATTCCGCACCAAACGACGACTGGTCCAACTTCTTTTCCGCTCCTCTCACCCCAACCGTGTTTGCCAACCTCGCTGCCAACGGTGTATTTCCTGTCCCTCAAGACAACAATCGCCCTCCCCTCCCCAATCCGAGGTCCAACCCACCTCGCGATCACCTCCAAGACTACCACCACGATCGTCCCGCATGGTCTCAACCACTCCACGCCCCGAGAATACCCTTCTCGAAACAACATCCCTCCCTCTCCCTCGACAAGCTCAAGCCCCCTCACGATGCTCCCCTGTCTGCCTCACATCCGCACGATCTCTCCCTCCGCCAGCACAAACATCAGCACGTGGACATCAACGTCAGTCCTCGTCTACAATCGTCACGCGACGTTGCTGACCACACCTCCCAGACTTTTGATCATCCCCTATCAAGTCAGTCCCGTCCTCCAGGACCCGATGCCCCCCAAGACGCCTTTCTTCATCCAAGCCCTCTCTCAATACCTCAGGTACACTATCAGTCCTACAACAACCCCATCGAACGTTCCCACATTGCCATACCCCCTTCCTTGTGGATGTCCCCCACGTCCCCCCACCCTTCCTCTCCAGCCCTCTATTCTCCGCTCGCTCAGCTTTCCATACCCCAGAATGGCATCGTTCCCCCCGATCCATCCCCGCTCTCCGGCCACATCCATGCCTCTCCAGCCACATCTGCGTCCCTTTCCGTCGACTCAAAGTCCGCCATGCTCTCAGAACTCTTTTCCGACGATCTCTTCAGCAGTTCTAGTAACGAACCTGGCCCAAGTTCCTTCACCTCAACCAGGTTGTCGGGTTCTCCGGATGTTCAATCGATCCCCATGCCGTCCACCGAAACTGATCCAGAGAAACTCGCCAGGCTAGATCCCCTTGCCGCACAGGTCTGGAAGATGTATGCTCGCACCAAAGCCAACCTCCCTCACGCACAGAGGATGGAAAACATCACATGGCGTATGATGGCACTCGCTCTCAAAAAGAAAAAGGAGCAGGAAGACACTCTCGCTGCCCCACAGGGTAGCATCCACGTCAAGTCCGAAAACACCCTTTCGAGTCCTTCAATAAAGCATCCCGACCCCCCAAGTTCCCAGCCCGCTGCCGAGGAAAGAGGGAGACCGTTTGCAAAAGGCAAGGCCAAGGTACAGGTCATCGGATTCGACGGCGCCAACCAGGATAGCACAGAGGATGATGAGTACGTAATCGCTTCCAGCATCCCCCTGGGTTCTCGTGATGCGAATCTCCCTTCAGCGCCGAGCCAATGGACTGGCGGGCCATGAGCAGGTCAAGATCTCGAATCTCTATGGATTGGCGACCCCAAAGTCGCTCCCGCTCGCGTCCCCCGCCATTAGTCACGCAGTTTGAGCAAACTGGCATGCACAATCAGTATGACGCCCGGCGTCCGTTTTCAACCACTCAAAACCGCGCTGACAAGTCTCCCGAACGACCTGTGCGACGTTCGGTGGAGACTGCATCATCTCCCAGCATACGTATACCGGGTACTTCCACCCTATCTTCTTCGCGCCCTTCTGCCACATCCTCGGGTGGCATGCGCTCCGCACTATCCGCCATTTATGAAGGCAAGACCGCCCACGAGGCTTCTCCTTTTGGAAGTCCCACTCGTGATAATGCGCATGTTAATCAATTTAACCATTCCTTGTCCACACTCAACAACTCAGCCTTCCATCCGTCCTCGCTCCCTTCTTTTGGCCTTCATGGGCCCTCCAAGTCCCCCCTTGACAACGAGACATCAAAGCCCCGTGCGTTTCCAAGGCACGTGCGCAAAACAAGCTTTGATCACACCGTGGAGCGCGAAGGCATATTCACCGGCCCAAGTGGTAGGCATCAAGTGAATGGCAAGCCTTTGTCCCCGGATAGCCTAGCGGGCCAGAAACGGCGTGCGGACGCACCACATGCAGAGAGCATACTACGGGCTGATCCATCGAACGTGGAAGGCAATCCACGCTCGACGAAACCCCGAGAGTCGGATCAGTACGTTGGTGGTGGTTCTTTCCCGTCCACCGCTTTCAATTTCAGCTTCACGCCATATGAGGGAATGTTCGACTTCACCTCGGGAAACACAATATCACATCATGAATTCCCACACATGCTTCAAAGTGCCGGGAGTGCGAGAGCATCTGATATGCATTTCCATGATTCTGCACCGCATTCCCTGAGTGGACCTACTTATACGCCTTCAGTGGGATCTCCCCGAGGTGTTGACGAGGGGATATCTACTGCCACCGCCGCCAACGCAGTGATGGCAGAGAATTACGCTCATCAATTGAGCGCTGCCAACTTTACCACCGACGATGGTGTCGATTACCGTCAACTATTCGGGCTTCCTTTCCCATCCTTGGACGGTGGCGTAAACCTGGGTCAAGGGCCGTATACCCACGTTGATCCAACGCAGATCTTGCCCGTGGAACACGGAGAACTGGTTTTGCAAAGTTATCATGCCAGCCCGACCAGCGATTGGGGCCATGGTCTCCCCTCGTCGACCGCCTCCCCTGAGCCCTACGTCACGTCCAGTGCTTCATCTCCCCCGTCCGTCGAAGGCGCCAGCAACGCCGCCAACCCGCGGATATCCAATCGCAAGATATCATCGACAAACCGCGTCGCTCAGGGGTTGCAACGAAGGAAGTCTACGGCTAATAGCACAGTCGCCGTCTCCAGATCGGCAACGAGCACCCCTGAACTGACTACCGAGGGTAGTAGCAGCGCCACTGCCAAGGGAAGCAGCGATGACGGCGATCAACCCCCAACTTCCTGTACAAACTGCCAGACGACGAACACCCCGCTGTGGCGACGTGATCCAGACGGACAGCCTCTTTGTAAGTAGCCACCTCCATCTCAGGTCAACGCTCGATTGACCAACGTTCTACAGGCAATGCCTGTGGGCTTTTCTTTGTGAGTGGAACTGACGATTTGCTACGAATCGATTCCTAATTGTTGTCAAGAAACTGCACGGTGTCGTCCGCCCATTGTCGCTCAAGACCGACGTCATCAAGAAAAGGTGGGTTCCACCGCTTTGGGTGTATCTGGTATTCACCGTGCTTGCAGAAACCGGGCGTCGGGCACGCCAAATGGCACCAACTCTCGCAAGACTGGAGGCGCCGGGCTGCCAAAGATTGCCGCATCTAGCAGACCTCGTTCGGCTACCACGAACGCCATTCCCACCGGAATTACCGGTACCCGTGCGGCGCCCGCAAATCGGGGAGCGAACGGGGCTTTATCGCCTGCTACGGCAGCGGTGAAGAGACAACGGCGAACGTCAACGAGCTCTCCCGTTACACGTAAAGGAAACGAAGCCATTCTCTAATTCTGACATAACACACCCTTGGTTTTCGTCAGTTTATGGGAACCTGCGTGCATATATTTTCTTGATTGGAACGCAGGATATGTAGATATTGATTGATCATAGATTATTCTCTTCCTGCTTTTTTTTTCCTGAATAGCTTGCTCACATGCGATATGCTGCCCTGTAATCTTATTCTACCTGTAGAGTACTACGTTGTACGATTACTGCGTGGGCATTTCATGCAGGGTTGACAAGTCCTGTTCAGAGTCCGAGACTTTGACAAGCGGACGCGAGCCCTGTTTGGCGAACGACGGCGACAGCGACGACGACGACCCGCCTTTTCGACCGTGATTGATTCCTGTACATATCCCCCCTGCACCACCTGCCGTCGTCAACCTGGCATCGTTTTTCAAAAATGCGACATCCTCACCGCGTACTCCGGTGCCATCCTATACGTCTGGTCTCCGGCCTGTAGCGTCCAAGGACGTAACGACAGCAAGCCGACGGCTCTCGCGAACAGAAGTCGATTTTGAGCAGGCCTTGCGCACTGGAGGGACCGTAGTCATCAGGGAGAGCTTGGATGTGAACACTCTTGGCGCAGTGGACAGCCCTGCCAGACGCGAGCTTACGTCGCCATCGCCTCCGGAGAAAGATCAGAGAACGATTCGCGTTGTACAGCAGCCCCCGACGCCCATCATCGTACCGCCCACCCCTTCACCCAACCCTGTTCCCTACTCTGCCCAGCCTCTCTCTTCCTCGTCTTCCTCTAACGAGGTCTTCTATGACGCTGAAGACCCCGACATGCAGACCAAACGACGTTCCATCTATCGATCTCCCGGCACCTCCAGTAGCCCAGACTTGGCTACCCTCATGCGCAAGGCAAAAGAGAGGGGTGGAGTCGTGCCGCCTGATCTCGCCGCAGCGCAAAAGGAAAAGCGGCCGGAGCTCCCCCCGCCGTTGCCCAGCGCGCCCGTGAGTTCTACTCTCCGACAGCCTGCATCGACGCGGCCACGTTCGGCGACGAACACGACGTTGCCCATACCACCCAAGCTGTCGATCACCGCGGCGTCGCACAAGCAGGCCAAGCCACCCAAGGACCCTGTCAGCCCCAGCGGATCAGACTGGGTCATGGCCAGCCCACGCTCTAGAACGACGTCCAGGGTCGAGTGTGACAAGGTGCGCCCTTGTCCGGTGATGGTGTGACATTGCTCGCTCGCTCAACGCATTCCCCTTCCTAGGCTACGAAAAACTCTGTCAAGGCGAAAACGAGCGCGTTTTTGGGCAAAATGCTCGGACAGTCGACGACGCGCGATCGTTCTGTACGTCAAACACGTTTCTTCTGCGGGACCGTCTGTTGACCGTATGGTGCAGCGCACGGATGCCTCGTTGACGGGGTCTCCCCCGGGAAGGCCCTCGCTGTTCAATAGCTTTATACCCCCGGTGCCGCCATTACCTGGGGATGTTCAGTCCACGCCCGTGCTGTCGCCCCTTGCAGACGTATTCTTGACACCACAGCCACCTCCGCAAAGTGAAAAGCCTTTGCCGCCCATACATGCCGGGCCGATGGATCGCGCTAGCAACGACTCCGACCTGAGCTCACTCGTCGTCGTTGATCCGATATCTCGGCTGAAGGGACGCACACCTTCTCCCGACAAACGTTCCTTGGAACGGCCGTCAGGAGATGCGAAATTCCCGGGTCATGCCAAGCGCCGGAGTATGAGCGTCAGCGACCTCGACGTTTTCAAATTCAATGTGGAGTCCTCTCCGGCTCCGACTATACCCCCAAAGGACCATGGCGTGCCTGACGGTCCAGCTTGGGACTCATCGCTGCACGGGATACTGAGTGATTTCAAAGGCGTGCTGTCAACGCTGGACCCTGACGCGGGGTCGTCGTTGCTCGATCTCCGGGACCCATCGAAACCGGGCCGTAGAGCTGCATCATCGCCCTTGTTCGCGAGCACCGTTGCTCAGGGACCCACATCGTCTCAGATGGACGTAAAGCGTGTGCCACCTACCACCCCGGTCGTTTCCTTACCAACAGAAACATCATCTCGGCGAGATGAAACGTCGCCGTCCAAGGATTCTCTGATGGCCGAGCCGATTGTGCCCCCTCGAAAGTCGTCCCTTCGGACGCCTGTTCGTTCTCGTTCTGGGTCTGGCCCACACCAGCAACAGCAGGCCATGGGGGTGGGCAGCCTGGGTTTGCCGCGCGTCGCGCACCCCAAGTATGGTCCCAGTCCGTTGCGGTACAAGCAATACGGGAACCAGATGCGGTCGTCTTACCGCGACACGTCGAAACTCCGCGTGCATCACTCTACCGCGTCGACGTCGGAGCCTTCGTTGATCCCGACTAGCGACGAGGTGCAAACTTGTATGTTTTGCCATGTGTTTTTTTTTTTTTTCCTTTCTCCTAACGTGATTGAGTTACAGCGTTGACGTCTGGTTCGAATGAGCTCACGACCAATGATCTCGTCCTCCCGCGTTTTGCGTCCAACCCGTCGTTTTCGCACAAGGAGAAAGATGAGATGCAGGGTCCGGAAGAGCGTGGCAAGGAGCTGGCCGCGCGATGTTATCAGGAAGACGACGAGTTCCTTGCCAAGGACAAGATTGCCGAGTGGTTGGGCGGCCAGTACGTGCATCTTCCTTGTTTCGACGACGCGGATGGGACATTGAATCGCTTTCTTCGACAGTGGTGCCATTAACAAGATCGCGCTTCGATATTATATGGACTATTTCGACTTTGCAGGGTTGAGGTTGGACAATGCGTTTAGGTACGTGCGACGTTTGAGAGGAGGATCGTCGTGGCTGAAATTGGATTGCACAGACGGTTATGTTCCAAGCTTTATCTCAAGGCCGAAACACAACAAGTCGACCGTATCCTCGAGGAGTTTAGCAGACGCTTTTGGGACTGTAATCCCGTCCGTCAATACGGGAGTGCGAGTGCGTACACGTCTTGTGTCTATCCGTTAATAGCTCATGTAATGTGCGACGCAGGCGTCATCCATGCGGTCACCTACTCCCTCTTGTTGTTGAATACTGATCTTCATGTGGCCGATATCACGAGTCGCATGTCGCGGAATCAGTTCGTCCGGAATACCATGACCGCCATCCAGATGCAGCTTCACCCCACTCGGTACGCTTCGACGATGGATCTAGATCTGGATGATACCAGCAGCGGGCCTGGGACCAACTCGGACGGGACCGAGACTCAATCCGTGACGCGATCGAAGCGGAGCGCTAGTATCGCGAGTTGGAATAGCATCTCCAGGGACACGTTCGTGTCGTCGGGGGCGCTGTCTTCCGCTGGGTTGTCTGTGGTGCAGCCGTCGCTGAACAGTAGCACCACGTCTTTTCACCATTCGCCTGGCGTGGAGTCGAAGCCACTGAGTGCCGGACCTTCGCAGGTCGTGTATGACCGGAATTGGGAGGTGGAGATGGAAGGGCTGCTCAAGGTGCGTGTCGCGCAGGTCTTGAAGGGTTCGTTTGACCGAGTCGGTGGGCATAGGACATGTATGGGGCTATCAAGAGCCAACAGATTCTGCAGCCGCTTGGTATGGTTTCTTCTACTCGTTCTTTGCCATGCTCGTTGAGGCTTGCCACAGCTTATCATGTCATGGCACGCAGCCGAAGCTTACGAGGGCCTCCCGATCGACTGACGACGCTGAAACGGGGTAGTATAAGAGGCATCCAGTCTATCCTCGGTGCGCCGTACAGCCCATACAGTAGTAACAGCAGCATCGACGGGCGTGCCAGTCCATCGCCTAGCTTTGCGACCTCGACGCACGAAGTAAGACGTCCCCAAAACACTCTTCCACGTCCCTTTACTGATCACTCTTGTAGGGACTGCACAGTTCTATGGCCGCGTTCCTTACGCCTGCGCTTGGTTTCGCCTCCAACCTGTCGCATACAATCATACGTGAAACGCAGGAAGACGAAGATCGGAGCTTCCACAGCCACGAATCCAACTCGACGACGATCAGTATCACGGACGAAGAACTGGCGTTGCTCGGTGCACCATGGGCGAAAGAGGGCATGCTCTGTCGCAAGCAGTACTGGGAGTCCGCCGGGAAACGAGCCAAGTGCAAGAACTGGCTCGACGTCTTTGTGGTCATTCAGCGCGGCGAGCTCAACATGTTCACCTTTGGAGAACACGGCGGGGGTGGGTCTGGTATCGTCGGTGGCGGTAACTGGCTCGTACGTCGTTGCATTTTATCCGACGCGATCGCGAATTGATCCCCGTGCACAGGAAAACGCGAACTCGGTCGGAACCGTCCACCTCGCGCATTCCTTGGCGCATGCGCTACCACCGCCGGGCTACAACCGACAACGACCTCATTGCATGGTGTTGACCCTCGCCAACGGCGGTGTCTACTTCTTCCAAGCAGGCACGGAAGAACTCGTCAACGAGTGGGTCTCGACGTGCAACTACTGGGCCGCTCGGACGAGCAAAGAGCCACTCGCGGGCGGCGTCTCCAACATGGAATACGGCTGGAGCCGCATCTCGGACGCGCACCCGCGCTCGGTCTCAGATAATGACATGTCGCGCGAGTATGACCGCGCGGACACGCTCAGCGTGCGGAGCGGTCGGAGCAATCGAAGCAAGTTCGGTTGGCGGGACGGGGTGGCCACCGTACGGGCGCCGCATTCGCCCTGGAAGGACCGGTCGACGATCAGCGAATGGAAGTCGCCGATACCACCGATGATATCGAGCATACAT
>JBBPMW010000922.1:0-13046 GCA_038090535.1 Tylopilus alboater | reverse complement strand
CTGCTTGCACGTCACGAATGCTGATACACCACCGTTGAAACCTGTGCACAGCAATTCTTCTTCCTGTGGTGACGAGGCAGCTAAGGTCTTACCTTTCGACCGCAAGACTCACGAACCATCCCCAACGCATTTCCGTATCCATGGTATGTACGCCCGGTGGAAAACGTGATGGATTTCCAGACTCCACATCGCGTCGGAGTGTATCAAAAGCATGTAAGAGCGCAAGGTGCCCTTTGAGGTGGCGAGGGTATACAAGCGGATACGTTCGATGCCGGCCGACTGTATAAGTCGTTGGAGGAGAGACATGACTTTGAGGTGTACCACTGGCATGAGGTAACGGCGGGCCTTGAATATTAATGCTTGACATGCCAGTGGTGTGTATGACGAGTCCGGGATATGGTGTTAGCTGTCACGAAATGAGACTGGTAGTCTGGGTTACTTATGTCGGGAAATTTACATGCTGTGCCGTGCTTAATATCATAATCCCACACCGCTCGATACCCAATCGAATGCTGTTTGACATGCTGTACACAGGGCGCCAGTGGTGGAGGTTCCAACTGCCTCACACGCCTGCCAGACACGAGTGCTAGAGGAGCAGAAGGCTAACATGAACGGAAGAACCATTCGGGCACAGCTACTCCCATACTGCATCCGTACAGCTATAACCAGTCTCGGACTAGCGTCCTGAGTCCAGACTCCAACTTGGCTACTTACCAATATTTGGCGTGCGTAGTGCACAAGTGCAATTTGCAAACTACACAATACGCTGTTGGGCACGAAAGATCTCACTCCCAAACAGTCACCCGATCAAGCACCCGACGCCATTAATTCCTGTCAGCAACGTGTAGCGCCCTCGCGATCTCCACGTGCTAGCTAAGCAATGATAAAAACAGTACGATCCAAGTTTCACAAAAATGGCTACCAATGCCGGCACGTCTGCTGCACGAATGGGCGAGTCCGCCAAGATGATCTCGGGTGGAACCCATTCTTTGTCCCGTCCTGTTCGGATGTCGGTCGAACTCTGGGTGTGGACGTCCAAGCATGGATGACGACGTACGATGACTTCTCTGCTGTGTCCTCCATATAGGACACAGTTCACCATTTACGATGAAGGATTTTAGGTGTGGCTACGCAGCCGCAAACGCGAGAAAGTCGTCTTCTTCCAGATCAAGAGACCACGTGAGCTTGAACCATGTGCACCAGAGGTTGACAAAGACAGTGCAGAGACGGACGTCGTTGAGGGTGTGTCCGTGATCCGTGTCGGTCACGGAATAACCTAGGAGTGGAGGATTGAGGTCAACAAGCCTGAAGAGGGTGATGGAATCGATCGAGCACATGTTTGGGACAGTAGTCTTGTATTGGGTATTCAGAAAGGCTACCGGGAAATTTGACGATAAGACGCTCGACCACAGGAAGTTGGATGCTAGAGAACAGCCTTGTAACGTGCTTTAGTGAGTCAGATATGATCTCCGAGTGCATCAAATTCGAGAAGACAATGGTGGAGTCAAAAGGGAAGATCAGATCGGGGACTTGAGTGCTCAGCATGACTCGGAATGACAGCCGTGTTAGGGTAGAGATTTTTGGGAGATGTAAGATCGCGTCCGCACTCAACGCAACACTGGGACATTCTACCACGCAAAGGTTTCTCCAAAGGAATGATGGCTTCATCGAGAAAATGAGGACGAGACACAGAGACTCGAAGATGTTTGATATTCGGGCCGAGGTCCACAGCAGTATCAAAAAAGCTCTTCAAGCTATGCAGAGAAACATCACAAAGCGAGAAATCGAACTCGATGGAAGTCAACGACGGGACGGCGAATTGCGCCACAGGAATTGCTATTGCGCCCGCCATTACAAACGTCGAAGGTTTGGGAGGAGCGGAGGAGAAAAGGGATTCATCATTCATCGAGCGACCCACGAAAACTTGCGAAGGCGTGGATGACCCAGACGCGACGAGTATAACTTCGCACCCGGGGTGTCCCACTCGGCTTCATCGAGTGGTCTGCAATCAGTATCCATAAAGTCTGACACTGAGTCACGGAAACGACTCGGAGTACTTCACCGGAGGATTGACACCCAGTTCAAGAAGACGCCACTTCAGAAGGAGAAAAGTCGGCCAATCCCGGCCAAAAATGTCCAGTGCTGGCTCCTTGAATGTCCCACACATTTTACTTCTATAGCAAGCGGCGCAGCTAGGTCGCCCTATAGTTGTGCATACAGCGGCCCGGGCAAGCGTGATTCGGGCAGGGTGTAATGGCCAAAGATGTTGAGAAGGATCTCTATAAAGTACACCATGGTGCGTGACTCGGAGTCGATACCAGGCAACTCGTCATGCATTATGCAAAATGCTCCAAAGAAGACATCGATCCGTTGTTGATCCCCAGTGGACCACAGAAGAATGCGATCAACGGCTTGGTTGGAGTTTGAGTTGGGAGAGGTCCTAAGCACGATCAAGTGAATCATGGCGATGACGGGTCACAGCGGGGCCCAAAAATGCTATGTTGTATACATCTCGGTCTTTTTTGGGCTTGACTTTTCATGGCCTTAAGTAAAATTTCCGCACCCTATTTATTTGAATTCCCTGCTGCGCTGGTAACAAAGGGAAATGCAGAACTTGCAGTGGGTAAGTACTGTCCAGCAAGGTTTCAGCGAGGTTATTTAATTAGTAACTGCTTATCGACAGCGGAGCCAACCATGATCATGTATCCAGCATATATCACTCAAAATTTCTTACTGAAGCTTACTAGTACTAACGTTCAGGTCACTCTTGCAGGAGGAAACTCTGTGGTGCGGTCAGTCCTGCACAGGTATGTAATCACAAAAACCCTGATTCGATGCTCCCTTCCAGGCTGGTGGCAATGGCATCGAGACACATCTCTCGTCCTTACTTACTGGACAACCCGCACAAACTGGAACAACTCAGAAGGTAAAAACCTCGGAGGCTCGGACATGGTAGCTATGAGTCGCTGGATCTCGATC
Source organism: Tylopilus alboater (assembly GCA_038090535.1). Lineage (NCBI taxonomy): Eukaryota > Fungi > Basidiomycota > Agaricomycetes > Boletales > Boletaceae > Tylopilus > Tylopilus alboater. Next base: position 10,067 of record JBBPMW010000922.1, on the reverse strand, counting down.
TGCAACACAAATCAGAAAACTACCGTGTATGCGGGGGAAAACATTGGCCATTACCTCGGCATTGGCAGAGTCATCAGTGACTACCCATCCCTTGCTTGTATCGTATACTGGCGAGATACTAAGCAGGGAACGGCTTGGCAGCACACGGAACCACAGTGACATGAGTAACGCTCACGTGTACGCGTCCTGAGCTACCTGGTAGGCGGCGACCCATTCCACATTCTGCTCAGCGTAAACGGTAGCAATGACCTTGCTCTCCGTTATCCCCATAGTTATATCCACCCACACTGAATCGATAAGTGTTGTCGCTTCCTTCGCTGGCTACCCACTACAGCCGATGAGGTGAGCCTTGCACTCTGGAACGAGAAACTGTCCTACGGTTGTGACATCCTGGCCGACGCGGGCGATCTGCCAGGCTGGCTGTGCCAGATTGACGCTGGCAGGGAGGTTGCCCTCGAGAAAAGAGACGTTTTTGAATTTACCGGGAGAGGTTGGGAGCCACGGAGCCCTCGACTGTGGTGAGGGGGTTGGGGATCAGGTGCACTATGTGAGTCGTTCGTTTTAAAGCCTTCGAACTTTGACCTTAGTAGATGGTTACCAGACCGCCGTCTTGGACCCCGCCGCCAATACCTCGATGTGCCGTCTCGATGACTGTTTGTGCAGTCTTCATCTCTGGTATATGCTATCTTGAAACTGGCTGGAATTCGACTCAAGTGTTTACGCCACAGCACGTTGTTTGAGGGTGCCACCACGGTGTCTCATCGTTCTAGTGGTGGGCTTCCAACAGACTATCTGATATGAACCTCATATCGACACCACCGGACGCAGCGTATAATGAACCCACCTCTGCGCCAATATTATGCATGCGTGACGATATGGTCCTTAAGTAGAGAGTCGATACCTTCGTTGCGTTCTTCTCGCTCAGTGACCTGCAGCCGAGCCCAGGTCATATCATATACACAAGAGTAAGCCGCGTATATCTTCCATTCTCCGAGCATTTTTCGCCCTAAATTGCGTATCAAGTATGAAAGCCCTGGGGCTTGCAGGTAGTATGTGGTCTGACACCTCGGAGCCAGTGACGCAATGTTTTGCCCCAAATTCCCCTGCATCATGTTCCACTCGCAAAAGCAGAATGCATGCCTGGGGCACGGTGGCGGCGCAAAGCCGAAACACGCTCAATGACGTTCGTTCTACCGCCTATACAATAGGGCTATTCTGCTTCTCTACCAGTGCCATCGTTCGTTGGCAAGATGTTATCCACACGCGGTTTGGGTTCTACCATAAAAATTATCTGAAGCAGATTTGGAACGAAGGACTAGCTAGTGGAGATGACCATGTAGGTTTTCATTCAATGAGTTTCCGGCGTACCTCTGTGTCTACCTGATCAATTGCGATGCGTTTAAATGGGCATGCTACTCGTCGTCCAACGCGATGTCTGCTTGTTATTTATAGGTGAAACGGAAGAGGCCATTCATGCCGCGAAACGCATTCACCGGATTGTTTCCATCGTGCCACGGTAAGAGCCTCTTTACAGAGCATACTTCACCTCACAATCTCCAATCGAGTTCTCAAGTTTTGCAATGGCGTGTGCTCAGCCGCTATTACGTGCGGATCGCGGGCGCCGGAGTGTTGTTCCATATCGAGGATAGTGGCTTTCGAACGTGCGAAAATCAGGAAACTCCACTGGCGTCCGACTGATTGATCGGAAGCTTTGATATCGCTACAGGGTGTCGACGAGGTATGTAATGAGAGTCATGAGACGCATCATAGTATAATAATCATAGTGATCAAGGTCACCGAATTCGTCGTGGTACTCACTGTCGAACTGTCGAGCGTCGCTGAGCCTCTTTGAAACGGTTCCCCATCTAATTTGCCGCCGCCCGCGCGAGAGCCATGAAATGATGATTATATCCTGTGCGACCTCTCGACATTGATTTGAAATCGTCCGTATGTGGTCGGCGCAAGATGCCCCCCTGGACGCGTCGTGTACGTACAGGAGAGGATTTGTACTCCGAGTCATCCTTTGGATCTGATTTCTTAGAGGTAAACACCGCCCCATGTTGCATCCGGCCGGACCTCAAATTTAAAGATCCAGCCCCGTTCGTTTATGTGTTCAAGTTGTCGCAAGGACCTAAGGTGTCCTGGTCACGTACATAAAACCTAAAAATGATTCAGATTTAGCTTATATCTATTGTTCACAGGTCGAATTGTAACTTACCTCCACCCCCTTCAGGCAACATGTCGCTCCCCAGTGCCCATGCCGATGAAAGGTCATGCCAGTTGAGACGGCCCTCGCCCTCGCCCGACAACGAGGGACAGCGGAAGCTACGTGACCCGATGGAAGACACTATTCATAGCCCTGCTACGACGGCCGATGAGTAAGTATCACATCCTTGACGAAGGTGTAAGCTAATTATAGGATAGTCATATCAGGATCGCCAGCACTGCAAATACTCTCTTACGACTGCAGCACGATACCCTTCAATGCCTACCTGATTCTGAGTCTCGTGTGGTCGACCAAAAGATAAACGAACTTGGGTAGGATCATTCTTTGTGACTTTTGATACGTAGGACTGGCGTTGACACTGTGATAGTGCGGAGCAAGAACGCAATTCCGTGAAGCAAGAAGGGCAATCGCGATTCCGTCCTCTTGTTCCAAAGTCCCCGCTTCCGACTTATCAGAGACCAGGACCAGAGAGGTTTAGCTCCCATCGTATCACGGAGGATGAATTAGATTCCATCTTAGACCCAAAACAGATTCCAAACCTCATTGGAAAGGAGTTCCGACTCGACCTGGATGATGATGACATCTTCTTTCGCGTCCATGGGGTTCGGATGTTCCTAAATCATCACGATTATTCCATTCAATACGAAGATATGAGGTACGATGCTGTCCAAGTGTCTTATACGTAGTACGTAGTCAATACTGATTTACTCACCGCCACACGTTCCAGCTACACTGACATCGTTGATCAAGATGAAATGAGGTCGATGTTGCAGGATTGTGAGATTGTGGATTCGACTCTGTGAATCCGTAACGCTGCTTCATGATGTACATTTATATGTATCTTTTCGAGCTTTGCACGACCGTGTCCTGTCTTTTACTTTCTGAGTAGATTCCTAGAAGACAGCACAGTTACACTGGATGGCACGACGTCGGACGCATCCAACGACTGTCTTTACCAACTCGCACTTTCTCACTCCTTTGGGACTAGGCTGCACTGGTTAACTTCTGAGCACACTGACGTACGTCAGCTTCCTCGTTCCAATCCTATGACACCAGTTCATCCCGTGTTCTTCGTTGATTCATTTGTGACGAATCACCACTCCATGCCAGTGCTGGGCGGATGTCGCCGCGGATTGCACATCGACGATGTGAAAACTCGAAGCCTGTGTCTCCCGCCGAACTGCAGAATTGAATATTGATCCGTCAGGATCGTGCCAACTCTGTTGCGATCCTGAAAACATGCACAGCGATATGACCATACCAATCCACAAGACGGTGATTGACAAAGTCCAATGATGTGAGGCACCTCATTTAATTGGCATGGACTCAGGGTGGTGGCTCCAAAATTAATTCTTCGGTAAGCTACTGGTGCCTGGCCATCGTGGCGCGAAATGAGCATGGTGCCTGTGTTTTGATTTTTATGAGTCCGTTTTCAGTTGGCAGTAGCCTGCTGGTGACTTACTATCCTTCAACTTCAAATGTTGGTATGGTTCTCCTCTTTTATCTTCATCTTGGAGGTCTCAAACATCCTTTCGCATGCGCATGGTGGGAAGGGCAGTGATTCAGGACCATCGGAGCTGATGGTTCCTGCATCAGCATTCCTGTGGCCGTAGCCCGTCGGGTTCCTTGAAACCTCTAGGACTCTGACGCTCTGCAAGTTGGAGGCTGTTCTTTTCCATGAAGGGCCTTGTATCTTCCTTTCCAAACTTTGCTGCCACCGTTGGATTTATCATCTCCCCCAGGCTTGCCAGTGATTGCTTCTAGCTGCAATACTAGAGTTTGCCGTCCTATGAGATCGTCAGAATTCTAAGAATAATACCCGTGGAAACACCCAACGTGAACTATACAACTCACCGAAGTGATCTCGGCTATGCTCTTAAGTCCGTGAGACCCTAGTAAGAGCGACGTAGGTTACCCCTTACAAAATTCGCCTTACAGCCTCCCGCTGGACGGGGTATCTTGCACGCTTGGCCTCCCAGCGTCTTCTTATTCGCAGGTCGGATACATCAGGGCTGGTCCCTAGCAAGTTCACGGCATCTATATCCGTTTCGTTATTGGACGACGACGCCCCTCCCCTACGATTGTTACGTTTAAACGCACACATCCTGGCTACACGGTGACGTCGACGGCCATGCTCCTGGAGCTTCGACTATCTCTGGCGGTATTTGTGATTTTGTGGTTATCCTTTCACCAGTGTCGCGCTGTGGATAACAGTGTGCTCCCACAGAGGCTCGACGGCGGGAACTCGGAGGTATGCTGCTCCAGTACCTATATTTCGATGACCAATGGTTTGACACAAAGTGGCTAGATACTGGGACCCAATCAACTGATGGAGTGCGAGACATTGAGCTTTTCGCTTTCCCCCGAGACGAGCAACAACTTACGAGGGGACACGTCGTATTATGTTCTCGCGTTCGAGCCAGGTGGAAACGCCATGATGTCCTTTGTTGGTTACGAGCCGTCATCTCTGCGTTGGACGGTAAAACGTCCTGCGGGTACGATTGCGACCATCCTTCATCGCAGTAACGTGCTTAGAAACGCATCCCACAGGTACCCGGCTTTTCATTGCGCCTTTGGACCTCTTCGGCACGTCCGACCAGGGGGTCCCAGATGTGTATACAGTCAATATTCGTGAGTCTGCTCACGTTCATCTTACGTCTTCTTCCTGCGAGACACCTGACCTCCCTTACAGCAGGCTCGAAGGAGTGCCTGACCAAGCTGGAGTCACCTGGTACTTTAGAAGCAACTGAGTTAAAAAAGATCCTGCCTGTGATTGGCTGCCTCGTACTGTACGGACCCTGGGAGATGTCTTTTTTTGGAGGGAAACTACCATCCTCCGTCAGCATCGCACTGGCACTTGAATCTCGCAGCGTTTACGACCACTCTGTTCCCTCGGCAGAACGTATCTTCCCGTACACGAGGAGCGGGGAAGGGCATTCGGGAAAAGCCATGGGTAAGTTTCCTTATTGATTCGCAAGCAGTTTGATGTTTGAACTGGAAGGCATACTTCGAATCTCTGTGTGTGTTGATCCTATGCCATGTTCCATAGTGATCGTGAGCGATGCGTGAGTCGTTCAATTTTTATCGCCTGGGAGGACATCGGTGTCTTATTTCCAACCACGTGTTCTTTTCATATGGCTAGGAACGGCATATTTGGCACAATGAGCTCTATCATTAACTTCGCGGACGCCAGAGATACGCCCTCTGCCAGAACAGCAGAAGCATTTTCAATATGCCGACGACCGCCGCCGCGTGACATGCCTTTTCGCTTGTGCGAACTACCACATCCAACAACATCCATGCTTCGTCGCAGCCTTTCTGATCATCCAGACATGCAGCTGAGTCGAAACACGGCTACCATCAATTCTAGCTATGGAAACACGATCGCTGTCGCCGTCTGTGTTTCACTCGGTGGGACGGGGATCGTGGCGATGGCCATCTATGTCATCATGATGCTTCGTCGCCGGCAGAAAATCCTGGATGCTCAGGACATCCTCCCAAGGCCCTTTGAGATTACCGTGCCGGCGGCGACAGCGACAGGTGCATCGATGATAACGCGCGATCTAACCTCTACTCCTATGCTGAACATCTCTCCCCCGAGAGTTTACTCGCAAAACCGGGGAAGAGGCAAGCACGAAGCTCGGGAGGGGGAGACCTCCGCGAGGAACAGGCCTCAGAGAGCGGGCTCTGCATCGATACCCACCACAACCACGCCCTCGCAGTCCCAGCCCAGCTCGTCCCGCAATACACGTATGCAGTCCCACCCGTCCGACACTTCCTTGCGTTCGAATGGAGCTGGTCCATCTTCTTATCGAGCCCCACCTCGCTCTCGTACACACCCAGCCCACAGCGCGCACGAGGGGGAGGGGAGCGCCCTGCCCGGTCCGCGGTCGCGGTCACGTTCACGCGCGCATGCCGGACAGTCGTCTTCATCCCTTCCCACGACCACACAACCCCAGCGCGCAGCTGGCACTCCCGTTAACCGCTCGGCCTCCGTCCAGGAGCGCCGCTCCGCCAAACACGCGCTCTGGCTCTCGCGTTCCGCGAGCGAGCTGTACCGCGCCACGTCCTCTGTGCCGCGCTATCGCGTGCCCGAGTACGGTTCACACGACCAGTCGGTCGAGCATGCCCGTCGTTACGACGACGGGCACGGGCTCTACGTAGACACGCATGCCCGCCCGACGAACCACCTGCGGCAGTGGCATTCTGCGTCGCCGGTGGTGGACGTCCACCACGTATGTTCAGATCCGGAAGAGGGTATGGGAACGGCGATCGTCTTCCAGCACCAGGATGCCGGTGTGATGCAGGAGTTGCCTCCACCGTATCACAAGCTGATCAAATCCGGTGTGGAGGTATGATGTTGCCAATTGGAGACGGTAGCGTTGGTGATATAGGACAGGCTTTTTGATCGGGAGAACTTGAAGGAAAGCCGCAGAAGATGGAGAGGCCATGTTGACCAATAGCAGTACTAATCCTGTAGTATAGAGGCGAGCGCCTGTGCTGATCAAGTTCGTTCGAGGGGTGCACTGTTTGGAACAAATGGAAGCGAGAGAATCGTCGTGTTGATAGTATTGGTACAACAAAAAAACAAGAGGGTGTTAGCTACTGCGTCTGAGCTCCGTACCCTCTGATACCCTCGGCAAAGTCCCACGACGTCTCCAGATGCAACGAATCTGAGATCCGTACACCAGCAGCTGTGATGGTTGCAAGTTGATACTGAACGGATGATAAGAAAGTGCTCGGAAACGTGGCTCGGTGCAAGAGGGACTACGCGGAGACGAACCTTGTTCAAACTTCGAGCGTCACGGTAGAAAAGAACACGCATGCTATCCTCCAGTATTTTTTGTGCTTGTTCTTCTGTCAATACATCCTCATACCCCTCGACGGCTTTGCGAAGTAGCGGCTGTGCGATGTATGCCCCGTACCCAGTGGCAATCGTCGAAGCCGTATATGTTGTCCCTAGCAAATCGACATAGGATAGGAACCTACATTCAACCATACGTCAGCCCTCGAAGAAAACTCATAGTGTTGCTACGCACCTCTTCCCATCCTTGAACCCACCGATGATGAGCGAATTCCAGAGAGGGTTGAGCTTCGAGCGCCGCCCGTACATGACTTGTGACATGTACTCGTGTATTTCCACCGGGCCTAGCTCGTGTCCGTCCTGCGCTGCGATCTCCTCGACTGCGATGTCGTCGAGTAATCGTTTTATGTACTGAAAGTCAGACATGTCGCCGCTTGCGCCGATGACAGTATAATCCCCGACGGCCTGGAGACGCTGTACGTCCTTGAAGCGGGCAAGCGAGCCATATGATGCTGCAAGCCCTCAGAAATTGGTGCGCGTGCTTGATCAGAGACGTGGACGTACCGAGGTTGTCGGCCGCCATCATGATACCATCCTTGAATTTGATGGCGAGGGCGCTCGTCCCAGTCACGATGGGCTGTTGCGTGCGTTGGACGCTGTCCGCGAATGCATCCTTGGTCCGATTGTTCGGCCTTGGGTGGAGAGGGTAGGTTCCATATGGGTCGATCAAGTCGTTTCTCTTTCGCAGCAAACGTATTAGGATGGCCACTGTCTAACAAAACTGACTTACAGGGCGGCCCCAGTTGGTTGGGAAGTGGTCCATGATAGCAGATGGTGTTCAAGATCAACGCGCAAGCTCGACGCGTAGGCTAGATGGTGTTTACGAGTGTTTGTTGTACATTTATCTTTGACTCCTGGCGATGACGACCCCGTACACGCCGACGCCGTTCATCCAGATCACCCCTACTATCCTCCCCCAAACACCATCTCCAGCGCCGCGTGGGCGAGGCGCAAAACGCGGCAGGAAACCGAGGGGCGCTGTTCTCCCTTCTGGTCCTACAAGTCACCAAGCCAGTACACCGGTCGGGGGGTCTGCTGGAGTCGGTGCAGGAGGGGCACAGTTTACGCCCGTGCAATGGACAAACCTCACCATTCCCGCTGTCGGGCCCTCAACCCCTCTTCCAATTTCTGCTACAGCAGTTACGGCAGCATCTGCCAGTCAACCCGTCGCTGACGGGGTTGCTGCGAGTGATGTTGCTCTGGACAGCGGGGACGAAGCTGGCCCTTCTACCTCGACTACGATACCACCTGGAACAGCGACCTCGACGACTGCTGTAAACATTGCTACTGCTGCTGGAGGAAGTGCAGCCACACCGAGATTGGGGGTTGGCGCCGGAGACGAGGACGGTGAAGGAGAGGATGAACTTTTACCTGCGATGGCCGACGATGATTATTCCGCACAGTTGTCGTGGCAGAGCGAGAGCAAGGACAATTTAAAGTGTGTATATCGCTCTCGGTCACGAGATATCCCCTGACGCTTGCATTATAGAGTGTTGATGGACAACTTTAGCCCAGCGCAGTACGATCGCTTTGAGGCGTATAGACGGCATGCGTTGCCCAAGCAGGCTGTCAGAAGGGTACGTCTCCCCTGCATAGCCGTTTTTTCACCCGGGATGACGAGCCCTCGCGCCCAAGGTAATACAACAAACCACGGGACAGCAAGTCTCTCAGCCTGTTGCACAAATCGTCGCTGGATTTGCAAAAGTGTTCGTGGGCGAAATGGTAGAAAAAGGTGAACCCGCCCCCGTGTTCCTGCATCCGCACACGTTCAACTCGTTTTTATTCTGCGACAGCACGCGCAGTCCAAGCACGCCGAGGCGAGACTGGCCCGCTTTCTCCCGACCATTTACGGGAGGCATACAGGCATTACCAGGCGGAGACGGGAAGAGTAGGGAGTGCGAGAGCTGGAAGAGGCAGAAAATTATTTGTGAGATGAATGACAATGGAATCTGGTTGGTTGTGCCACCTCGCTCCCTTTTGTCTCGTGTCCTCCCTGCTTCAGGGATAAAACACTAGCATACATCAGGGTTCGGGACCTGGGGAGGATTTCTATCTAGCCTGTTGCATGTTTAGGCTATGATATGACATGCTCCCCTACTAATGTCAAGCATTAATGGGGTAGTGGTAACCTGGGTCGTTGCCATCGACCCGCCGGGGGTTCGATTCCCCCTTAATGCATATGTTTTTTCTTTTTTTTTTTCCGGCACCCATGTGAGTGTCATACAATTGTGCCATCAGCACCAATAATATTTGGTTTGGATATGATATATGATCCCCCATGAATGCATGCTTGTTGTCAGTAAGTATCCTGCAGCTGTGCCTTGACTCAGGAGTGGAGCGTGACAGCGTGATTGTGTCACTGCATCTTAGATCAGCACATTTTCTGTGTGCGCGTTCGACAGCTGGCTTAGTACTTGACCACCACCACACCACTTCAGACTCCTAGCGATATGTCCCAACAAAAGGACGATCCACAGCCCGCACACCCCCCGCCAAGCCAGAAGGGCACCGGAGCCAGCATTTCGAAAGTTGCTGAGAACGAGCCGCTCTTTGGTTTTCTACCACGCAGGGTGACCGCCGTTCAAGTCCGCAAGGCATTGGTGAGATCGATTTATCAGTGATGTCAATTCCGAGCTCATTTATTTGATTTCCTCAGGAACACGACGTGAATCCTTTCACAAAATTGCCGCATACTCTTCAGTACAAGAAAATACTGGAGGCACGAAAGAAACTTCCTGTCTATACACAGATGGACGAATTTTACAAGATGGTACGTCAACCTTTATGCAATTACATTCATGGTTGTCCTTTCGGTCTCATTTAATGCTTGTGTCTGGCATACTGACGATATGTTCGCAGTTCAACGCAAACCGGATCATCGTCATGGTTGGCGAAACTGGATCTGGCAAGACTACACAGTAAGTTGGTAGCTGAGAGAGACTCTTTTTTGTCCCCCTTTTTAAAACCGTGAACTTA
>JBBPMW010000921.1:0-13072 GCA_038090535.1 Tylopilus alboater | reverse complement strand
CCATCCCAGGATCATCTTTTACCAAGCCTTACTCACCATCACCCTCATTGCTTTCATCCTTGCCATCTTTATCACTATCATTGCTACTTGTAAAGGAATAGTCCACCATCCACCCCTACTCTCATTCCCAACCATTCTTGAAATATCATACCATGCCTTCCTCCAACTCCTCCATCTTGTTAGCACTCTCCTCTTCCTTCCATACCTCCTTCTTGCAATATCAGTGAGTATGTCCCACCTTTTTACCAATCATCTCCACTCTTGCTCTCTATGCTGCCATCATCATGGATCCCATCCTCATCCTTGCCTTAGAAAACCTCCCTCTCTATAAGAAGAATCTTGTCATGCATGAACTAATTCTTACCTTCCATGACATGGCCAAGGCAGAACATTACCATCATCTAGCTGCCCCTCACAACATCTCCTCTGAATTCGCTCTCCTCCTCTGCCTTCAGCTTGCTGCAATTCCTTGACGCATCCTAACCATGCTTCATCTTCATGGATTTCACTTATTTGTTGAACAACTTGAACCTGCCATTCTTTACCCTACATTTTCTTGAATCTTCCACTCCATGTTCCAAGTAGAACATGACCATTACATCAATACCATCAACAATGCCATCCTTTGTTCCCCTTCCCTGTGCCATATCCCTCCTCCTCCAACCACTACTCTTATGTAGCTCTTCTCCTTCTCTGGCAGCTCGTCTTTCAGACTCCAGAATATCCACTTCTAACTCTGTTATCTCCAAGGTCACCATGGTCAATCCTCTCCCCTTTCCAGTTATCAATGAGGATATCAGACAGGCCAATCATGCCTTTTGCATCAGAATCAACCCAGACAAAGAAACTATCTTCTTCCCCTCTTGGGTTGTTCCTGACATTGTCTCAAGACCACCGGCCAACCCCACCTTGGAATGCTTTCAATGCCACCATCATGGTCATTTTTGATGTGACTGTCCCTCTTACTGCTGCCCTAACTGTCACTGGACAACTCCTGAACACAATCAATCTCACTGCCTCACCATTCAGTGTTCTTTTTGTCACTGCTGGGGCCATTCTGATTGTTTCTGTCTGGAACAACTTTGTGCTACCTGCAACACACAGGGACACATGGTCAATGACTGTCTATTTGAACATCTTACCACTAGTCAGGCCATCAATATCTTCTCTGGAGGAAGAGTCTAATGAGCTTCTGATATCTGCCTTGCAGTCAAGATCTGAGGAAATTGAGCCTGGGGCTCCAGTGTACAAAAGGGGTAATGTTACAATAATCTACTTGGGCAGCACCTTTTTTCTCCTTTCTATTCGTATCACTCATCTTCTTTTGGCCTTCTGCACATGGAGTATGATCAGTATTTACTTGCTTTAGAACCTGTCTCTTTTCTCTTCTATCCACTTAGTAACTCCTAACTGTTCTCTTTCTGCTCTTCTGATCCTACTGGTAGGGGATGCTTTATTCTCGCTTTCTTTGTCTCTTGGTTACGGACAGCCTTCTCTTACAAGCACTGCTCTCCATGGCCTTGCATCATCCTTCCTCCACATTCCATAGGGTTCCTGCTTAGCTAACATCTACTCCGGGATTCCTTATATACTGTACTGCATGTATAGTAGTCCTCATTTTTGATCTATACAATCACAGCATATCTACTATGTCTTGAATCATCTCTCTGGAACTTGTCCTAAGTTCCTGTCACCTTTGTGCCTATCAAGGATGTTGTGTCTCCTCATGAGTACCTCTCTTGAGACAGCAAGTTAGCAACTCGACATAGAAGTACATCTCATGTAACACTTTTTGGTACACTTTTTGATATACTTTTGGTACACTTTTGACTATGCTATCTTTTTTTTTGCATTTGGAAATTCTCATATTGTTTTCTTCCAGGACTTCTGATACCCCTTTCTTGGGAATTTCCTTCTGGGAATCTTGACCTCTTAGGTTCAACCATCTATAGAGAAAGATGGACCTAAGAGGTACCTCTAGGTAGGTGACTGAAGTGCATAATTGAGATTTTATACAATTGTCCTAGATCTAGTTTTACATACTGCACATCTGGTATCAGCCAACCTATAGAACTGATTATATAATCAATAAAAGGGTTGGCCAGACCCAGTTTTGAGATCATATCACTAGCATTAGTACTATTAGCTTACAAAACATTTACTAGCATTATATAGCTCCACTTTTGCATGCTGCAACATTGGTACCGGCTGACCCTACAAAAATGATTATGTAATCAATGTATTATGGTTGGCAGAACCCAGTTCTGCAATCATATCACTAGCATTAGTACTACTAGCCAACACTACTAAACATTTACTAGTATTCCTAGCTCTACTTTTGCATATCACAATACTGGTACCAGCCAATCCTACAGAAATGATTACATAAGCACTGAAAATTCATATTCTAAATATGTAGTATTGAATTTTGATTATTGATCTTCATTATATAATATGATTATGTAATGTATTACATCATCACACAATGTAGGATAGTATTCATACCAGCTATTGATTATATAATCCAGATGAAATGTTGGTCTATACCAGTTCTACATGCTGCACATCTAGATAGGCCCATTTTGTGGTTGTAAATCCAATAGCCCCTATTCATTTGTCAGGTACCAGAAGTGTGATGTTGCCCAGATGTCGGCTGGAACCAGAAGTACAAGCAAATGTGCAAGTGGGTGGAACCAGTTTTGTGATCACTTTTGACTGAAGTATGTGCTGGTGCATCCTAGGTGAGTTTTCTCCACCTCTTCGCTCTGACCATGCACAGTCATGTTCTGACACATTTTGCAGGTTCGTCGGCCCATTCCCAACATCCTCAACATGTCCTAATACTCCCAACATGTCTGTATTGCTGCCAGCATGCTCAACATCACAGCTTGCCTGCACACTCCACTCCCCCTTGAGCAAGTTAACACTCAGGGGTATGTTCTCTCAGTTCATGGGTCTGTCAGGTGGCTCAGGTGGTACAGGTGGATCTAGGAGCCTTCTAGATATGTCATTGTTGATCGTCCATGTGCCAATGTGCTTTGTTTCACCCCTGGTACAATCAACTTGGTTTGATGTGTCTTAGCATTCTCCCTTACATCCTGGGCTTGTTTGCACACCCCTGCAACCTCACTGTCAACCTCTGCATCTGTGCTTTTGAGCACAACATGGTCATGCCATTGCCACCTGATCAGTTCACCATCTTGGTTGAACTGATCACCTATGAGTTGGCATGCTGGTTCATGTAGCCTTCTATGTAGCTCATTGGATGGTTCACCAGGCCTCTGTGGTCAACATCCCTTATTGCTGACTTTGCCTGCACCCTCTGTATGCCCTCTCAACACTCTCAACTCAGCTGTCTTGACCTGGATCTCACTCCCTCACCCCCTCCTGCCTTTTGGCTGGTCAGGTGGCTCTGTAGGTACATTTGGACAATGTTCCTCATTGCCCAGTGTATCTGCAGGGTCTAATGATGGTCTGGCTGGGTTCGTTGGCTTGCGTTTGCAGGTGATTGAGAACAATAAGGAGATAGAGACATAGATGGATAAGAGTGTGCTCTTATCATTGTGTTATCATTGTCATGAGGTGGGTGGAAGGAGAGGAAGAGAGTGTGTGTATTGGAATTCCTATTTCATATATGGTATTTGTTGATTATATAATCAAGTATTTACATTGCACCATACTACCTTTAGTTCTACTTAGTGACTACTGAGTATTCTACAGAGAGGGTACAACCCTGTCATCATGTCATCACAAGGTGGCCTTGAGGATGAGGAGGAGGGGGTTGCCCTTGTTGTGTGCCATTGATGCATATTGCAGCTGTTGTTATTGCCTAGCTGTGGGGACTTTGCAGAATTTCCACTAGCAGTTGCATCATGTGACCATATTGGTCTTGCTGCCATGGCACTGCACATCCTGCTCCAATAATAACACATGCCACTCATCACACCCTGTGGATGGTGAGCAGCACTTACATACAGTAAGTTGCATTTACATCCATTTATATACTACCATGTTGAATGTGCTAGTATTCCAATGTCCTCCTACCACTTGCATGCATGCATGCCTGGCCATTTGCATGCTCATTGCTTGTTTGCCACATGCCACCCCTCAGGCTACCTTTGGCACATGCACTGGCCCCAGTGCACATCCTGTTGTCCATTCCTGCACTTTCTTCACCCCCCTTATCTTTTAAATGCCAACACTGAAGTCTTATCTGATCACACCCAAGCCTGACAGGCTTCATGTATATCTCTTGCTGTTTTCATCCTGCTTTATCACTCACCCAGCCATTCAGTGATGCAGTAACCTTTTCTGCAATACCATTCGGTGTGCCTGGGCTTTCTAGACTTGAAACTTTGTAGAGGTATGTATGTCCCTTGTTGGCATTCAACCTGCTGACCCCTTTCTACTCTAGTTTCCATTGTTCCCATACTCATCAGCAAACTGACCTATTCAATTAGCCAATGCCACAGAATGTTAGTGCCACCTAGCCAAGACACTGGCTGTGCTGTTCTAAGGTAGGCTGTTATGCCTAGGTGGAATGCGGAGTGTTTTGATGGCAATCTCAGCAAGGCTAAGCACATGCCACACATTGTCTTGTTTCCAGAACGCCACAAAATGTTGAGTTAATTGTCAGAGTGTAGGCTGATGACGATGGGTTTGCAGAGCTGAAGATAATAGTAGTATGTATGTAGTCCAAACAGTGGTACACTCATATGCACTACTAAACATATGTAACACTAACTTAAATATATGCTAGCTAGTGGTGCTCAATGGGTTACTATGCCAGATCAATGTCAATTGGGAAGTGACTCAGTGGAGGTTGCAGTTGTTCAAAACTTGTAAGTTAGCATATTACATGGTGTGAAGTAAAGCCAATACAATACCAGACAAAAGTAGTGAATAGTCTTGCTGCATTGCATACTCAGATGCCACAGTTTGACCATTGTTCCAGATCATGAGTTGAAGATGTGTGAGAAACTTGTCTGCAGTGAGCAGGTCATTCCATATCCTTTCCAAGAACATATGGTTATATTGTAGGGCCAGAGTATTATGGTGAATGATTTGATGCACAAGAGTCTTGCATGTGAGGAGGATGCAGTGATCAGCATGAGCCCCCTCAAGCAAGAAGTAGGCTTCCCAAGAGTTGCACAGACAAGGAATAGAATGGACCATTTTATTGTATTTCTGCAACAATATGTTAGCAATGACAATTCAACCAGCAATCAAGCTGTCTGAGCATACATCATGCAGGACAGGATTGCTGTCATTATTAAGAAGTGAGCAGTCATCCTTGTTGATAGGATGTGAACCATCATCCTGGACCATAGGACAGATGTTTGGACTTACATAGAATGGATGCATAACTACACTGATGGTTGAGGAAGCCTTGGTAAATTGGGAATATGGTATGGTGTTCAAGGGTGAAAAATGATGATAAATGAAAAGCTTCATCCGATGTGGGTTGTTGGAGAGGACTCAAATGCAGGGTATTTGTAGTTGCTTGATGTGGAGATGAATTCCTACTCATCATGATGACAGTCTAATGGCAAGTGAGCATTAGGTATATTCATTATGTAGGTGAGTGCAAGTCTTTCTTACACAGTCACTCAGTCACTTGGTGGTCCCCCTCACTTCCCAATGCCTAAAGTGAAAAAAAAATTGTGGAAGACTCAAGAATATTAGCTGTCCACAATGTGGGAAGAAGTTCAGTTTAGAGACTGCTGTTCTTTAGCATATGAACCAGCCAATAGGCCTTTGCTATGCCACTAGGTGGTATCAGGACCACTCAAATACTTCTTGCAATTTTCTCCAAGACGAGTCCACCCATTTTGATGTTATGGAACCTGACGTATCTTGCTACACTGAACCAGATGCTCAACCAGATGCCAACTATCCTCCATGACCTCTGCCCTCCAGCCCGGAGGTGTCCATATGGGATGATGAGGATCTGGGATATGTCAAGATGGACCTAGATGGCATGGATGTTCAGCAAACATTCACAGAAACCTTTATGGGATGTAGTTGATCATATCCCAGCAGCATTATGTTCATGGATTTGTTCTGGCAAGACAAATAGGCCATGAAACATCAAGAGAACTTATATTTTCCCTTCTCTTTAAGTGAAGAGTGGGAATTCTCTTCCTGATGCTCACACTCAAGACTTAGCATGGCTGCTATTGACTCCTTGTTATTGCTGAGGATTGTAAGTTACAAAAATTCATGGCTTGAACAGTGTCTAACTGAACTAAGATCAAGCAGCTTTCACTTTCCTTTCAAACTGCCAAAGACCTTTGTGCACATATAGAAAGTCTTCTACTAGGACCACAATGGTTGTGCAAATAGATGGAAACCAAAGTTCCTACCAAACAACCTGTCCATCTATTCTATCACCCTGCACTTGATTGCATACCATCTATATTGAGCCATCCACTTCTTTCTCCCCACATATTCTTCATTCTACAGAAGGTTTGGACATCATCTGCTCATATCTGTTGTATATATGAAGACTGGTTAAGCAGAGCCAATGCTTGGAGCATCCAGGTCTTTCATGTCTTGTTTTCACATGGTCAGTGTCATATTAACTAGGAATTCTAGAAAGCACTTCCTTAGGGTGCAACAACATTGGGCATTGTTCTCTCCTTGAACAAGACAAACATCTCGGTGATGAGCAGAAATCCCATGGCATATCCCCTTCTCATTAGCCTTGCTAACATCAACCCAGATATCTGCTCAAGGATCTCAATGCACATCTATTTACTTCTCTCTCTCCTCCCTATTCTAAAGTTCACTCACAAAAACTCTCATATCTGCAGTCTTCTCAATGATAGACTGATCCACTGAGTGTTAGCCATGGTCCTAGAACCACTGAAGATCGCAGTGTGCATTGGGATCATGATGAACAATCCAATTGGCAATCTGTGGTACTGCTTCACCCCACTAGCAGCTTATATTGCAAACACTCCAGAGCTGTCCCTCATGGTGTGCACGAATCCTAAGGCCTCTCCATTTACAACAGCAACATCAAAGCACTTCAGCAACCCACTCCCTCATTCTTCATGCACTGGATCGTACACACTTGCCGTTATCTGCTGCACATGCGACAATTGTCCTCCAAATGATTATGCAGCATTTTTCAAGGTCATCAAGAAGCTCCACTTGAATGGGGTTATTGAACCATTTTGGAAAAAACTGGCCATTATCTTGCCTGTCATGCTTCTTTCATCCCAAGTCCCTTCATCATTTTCACTATTTTTCCTGGGACCATGATGTCAAGTGATGTGTAGAGGTTGTCACTCCTCTTGAAATTGACTTCTACTTTTCACTTCTGCAGCCTGTGGTTGGGTATCATGGGTTTGAGGATGGTATCTCAAAGTTGAAGCAGGTTACTGGGCATGACCATCGTTCCATTCAGCGTTATATTATAGGCGTCATCGCTGGTGCTGTCCCCTGCTAATTCCTCATCATGGTCCATACTCTCATCAAGTTTCATTACCTTGCACAGTCACTCATTTTCTCCAAGCAGTCACTCAGCAAGTTGATGGACATACTCAGATTATTCCATGACAACAAAAATGCCATTGTCCAGGCCAGTGGCCAAAATGATTCTTGGGAGATCCTGAAGTTGGAATTGCTACAAAGCATAGTTTCTAGCATTCAGTGCTCTGGTCCTATCATGCAGTGGTCTGCTGATGCTACTGAGCATGCCCATATTCAGGAAATCAAGGTTCCTGCTCAACTGAGTAACAACCAGAATTACTACAACCAAATTGCATGTTACCTCAATCGCTTGGACAAGTGCTTTCATTTTGACATTGCCATCTATTTTGAAGCTCAGCATGAGACCTTCATTCCTGACAATGATGATGATCTTGACTCCAATCAAGATGATCATGATGTTGATTCAGACTCTCCTTCTGTCAGTGAACACATGAACATAACTCATCAATCCATCAACTATTTTGCTGTCGCTGATGCACTTCTACATGGTTCCATTCCAAGTGCCCTGAAACCATCTCATACCTTCTTGAACTCCACCACTGCTTTTCATATTGCAAATAAGTCATCCCTCTGTATAACTATAAATGAAGCTGCCACACTCTTTGGAATCCTAGTCCTCCATCCTGCAATATGGGAGTTTCTATGACGTAGCCAGGATCATATGAACCATCCTGTTTTGGGCATCAGGACTTAGGACCTCCATTGCTCACTCTCCTTCAATCACATCTATATATGATACAAGTTATGGGTGCAACAGTTCTTTTACCATGATAAGGAAAGAGTAGACACTCCTTAGACACTACAAGCACACCCCTCCTCCCCCAATCATCCTCATGGACTTTATGATGCTGTTGTCGTGAGTCCCAGGCCTGACAGTGACTGGCCTCAGCAAGGCATTGAAGGTATGGATATTTGCTATCTGAACTTTTATGGTACTAAGACACTGACAGTAAACCACTTCATTGCGCAGCTCAAGCTTATCTTCTGTTTAGTGAATGGCAAATATTTTGCTGCTTATATCCAGCAATTCAACATCATTTCTCAGCAAGAAAGTACAAACAATGTTCACTTGAGAACAGGGATGCACACGCTTAGATGAGCGACCAAATCAAATAGGACATAGATTGGAGATGTTGTCCCTGTACCACACATATGATCCACTGCTCATTTGATCCCAAACTCCAGTAAGGAAGCTCATCCTCATTTAACAAGGCAGAGCAGCTACAAATTGATGAGTGATTTTTGGCTAAATAAGTATTGGTCAAAGGAATTTTATTATGCACTATGTTCCTCATAGTAGTTCTCATGCTTGAATATCTTATAATCAATGATTGATCATGACCTGTGTCCTTGCCTAACAAACTTGTACTATCATCTCTAATGGACATGTGTTCTTGCCTATCAAATCATATGTATCACCTCTAACCACTTCCCACTGTATGGTATCCCTTTCCCTACATCCAATGAAACTTCAATGAGTGAGTTTAACTTAATATATTTAGTCCTGATAGAAAAAATTCTGATGGACTTACTAAGCATGATATGCCACTGGTGCTACATGCTGTTCGTTTGGCATCACTGCACCCACCCTCTGATAGCTGACTAAAGAACAGTTGGCTACCCCACCATAGTTCCATTGTAAGGTGGACATATACCACGAATCCATGAATCCTAAGGTGGTGGGAGACACAGCCCATGTCCATTGGTCACTCAGCTTGGACCAAATGAAGGATTTCCTGAGTAAGCTCTTCTCCAACAAAAAACTGTTCCTAGCTGTGCCCAGAACTCCAAATGTCAAGCCAAGTGGAACTCCAAGCATGAAGGATGTTCTCAGTACTATGGAGGTGACACAGCAGTGGAGAAACAATGGCTGGGTGGTCTACCCTGACTTCTCTTTAGAAGGACATTCAAAGAAGAACATAGTGAAATTCTTCATGGTATAATCCATCATGTACCCAATTCTCATACCTATACAAGGTAAGCGGGACTTATCTGCACATTTGTGGCTAACTTCACATCAAATGATGGACTGGTAAGGCAGCAAGCAAGCCTATGGATGTTACAAGCATGACTCATACCGGCATGACTCATACTGGCATGACTCATACCAGTGTGACTCATACTGGCATGACTCATACCAGTGTGACTCATACTTACTTACCCCAAGACTTCAAGGCATATGAGGACTGTACCAGGGAGTGGGATTGGATCCAGTCAGTGATGGAGTTAAAGGACTGGTCTAACTTTAGTGAGGACGCCTCCACTTTTCTCTTTTGATTATTTCTTTCTTCTTGATCTTCATCTCATTCTGCTTTGTGACTCCTTTTAGTCATCTCTCTGCCCCCTATCAATATATGTACCATTCTTCCTTCTGTTCTGCTTTGCTCTTCCTTGGATGCTCTTCCTCCTCCAATGGTACTCCTTTGCCATTCCATACTCTGCACCACCAGTATATAAGATGCACTATGTACTAGTTAGTTTCTCATCTAGTTCTATGCAATACAAGTGTAGTTTCTAGCTTCATCCGCAAGTCCAGTTGTCATACTGGATAGTGAGACATTTCATCTTCTCCTCATTGCCATCATTGTCACCTTGCTTCTCAACTTGACTCTTCAAAGACTAGTTACTGCACTTAGCGTTAACAAAAGGACTAGATCTTCTTCTGTCCCTGTCACTTGATAGTAGGACAAGCCCACCACGTCATCACATAAAGGATCAACCTCTCATGCCTCCTTATTGGTTCTAACTCTGAAACTGACACCACCAACTCCACTCTACCCAGGTCTTTTGCTCCTGAGCTGCCGCACATCCTATTACATTCTCCTTTAGGAAGTACTTCAACAGTGGAGGGAGGAAGAAGGCGCATACCAGGCTCCTCGCATATGCCCACCTTCCCATTTGCACTACTAACCTGAACTCCCACTCCTTGCTTCTCTACATGCACTCCTTCCACTAAGCCCATCTAGGTTTCTCCTCCTTTGGAACATTTCAAATCACCCCTGTTTCCACCACCCTCTCAACCTCATTATCTTCCAGCCCCAGATCCTTCGCCTGATCCAAACCCTGACCCAGATTCTGATATAGAACTGGACAACCCAGATATGCCCACCAATGGAGGAGAACTTAAAGCCGGTCTGCCAGATGACTTCTCTGGTAAAGAAGAGGATGCTAATTGATGGCTCCTCACTATGCATGCATATTTCACTATGAACATGGCAAAGTACTCTAATGAGGCAAAAGTGCTCGCCTTCCTCAATAAAATGAGCAAGGGTTGTTGGCTGTCCTTCTCAGAAGCATGGCTAATGAAAGTAGCCAATGAGACTGTCCTTGAAATGGACAAAACTTTTGACAAGTTAATGGAGGATTTCAAACGGGTGTTTGTTTCCACAGATACAAGCAGTAGGGCCAAAATTGCCCTTACAGATATGCAGATAGACAGAAAACCATTCCACAGAGATTTCCATGAATTCTGATCTGCCTTTGAATTAGAAAGCTTCAAATCAGGAGTAACAGATCAGGTGATCCTCAAGGACCTTCTCAAGCATGCTGTCAATGCCTCGCTTGATTTCAAGATGACAGCTCTTCCTAATGAGCCAACCACCATCAAGGCCTGGCTTGATAAGGCATCTCAGTTTCATGATGCCACATTTCCCTTCCACTGGTAACCCTTCCACTCATTCCCATCATAGAGATTCCAATGCCATGGACGTCGATGCCATCTGACTCTCCTCTACTGAACATGCTGAACACTTATGCAACAATAAGTGTTTCATCTGCCACAAGATCAGATGTCATACATCTAATCATCCCTGTTCTTCTGGCAATTGCCCTCAGGGAAGATTCCTCTATCAACCAACAGGACCCTC
Source organism: Tylopilus alboater (assembly GCA_038090535.1). Lineage (NCBI taxonomy): Eukaryota > Fungi > Basidiomycota > Agaricomycetes > Boletales > Boletaceae > Tylopilus > Tylopilus alboater. The sequence goes on along the minus strand of JBBPMW010000921.1, from coordinate 1,706 downwards.
AACCCCCAAAGTGCACTCTGTGCAGACTACTTCAGTTACTCCAGTGCAAGAATACCTGAATAAGCTTGGAGTTGGTGATGAAGAGGTCCTCTGATATCTAGAGATATGTTTTGATACAAGTCAAATCCCCATCCATCAATGCTGTCAACATTAACTTGCCCTTGGGTTTTTAGATAGAGAAAAAGCTTTGGCATCTTTCTTCTCTCAAACTATAGCTCCTGTATTTGTATCTGATAGAGAGTCATAGTCAATCCAAATTCCCATCTCTCTCTATGCAGGATCTACCAGACAAATCGCTGACATAACTGCCCTCATTGATAGTGGAGCAACTGGATGTTTTGTGGACAAAGATCTAGTTGAACAAATGCACTGGCCAAAAAAACAACTTGATACCCCCTAAAAGCCAGCAACATTGATGGAACTTCCAACCGACATGGTCTCATTTGTCACAAAGTCTCCTTGATGCTGTGCATAGGAGAAACAGAACAGGACTGCAACTTCCTAGTCATTCATTGCAGCAAGGAAAGCTTGATCCTTGGCTTACCTTGGCTGTGCAAGACCAACCCCACCATCAACTGGACCACTGGACAAATCTCCATCCCGGATCTCCCCTATTATCCTCATCATGATTCCAACCAAGCTATCGCCCAATGATATCTTATCTGTTACCTAGGTGCAGATCCAGATACCCAACTGGCCCACCTTCTAAAGAAACGACTTGACCATGCTGCTGCCAAAGCATACCCCATCAACAAGATCACCTTATCCACCTTGTTTGCCCAAGCTGAAGAAAAGAACAAAGCTGCTTTCCCCCCCCCAATACCTTCCTTTCAAAGATGTTTTTGAAAAGAAAGAGGATGGTAAACTACCCCCAGAGCAATCTTTTGATCTTAGCATTGACCTTGCCAATTCCTTTACTTCAAAACATGCCAAGCCTCATCCACTTAATCCTGCTGAGATGGAAGCCTGCAAAAATTTTATCAAGAAAAACCTTCAAGAAGGGAAGATCACCCCTTCTAAATCCCTCAAGCTTCGTCTTTTTTCTTCATACCTAAAAAGGATGGTGCCTTATGACCCTGCTAAGACTATCATTGTCTTAACTCCCATACCATAAAGAATGCCTACCTCCTTCCTCTTATCTCCAAGATCTTCAGTCAACTCAAAGATTTGAAGATCTTTATGAAACTCGACATCCGATAGGGCTACAACAATATCCAGATTAAACTTGAAGATCAATGGAAGGCAGTGTTTATTACTTCCATTGGATTGTTCAAACCAATGGTAATGTTCTTTGGTCTTTGCAACTCCCCTCCAACCTTCCAAGCATTCATGGATTACATCTTCAGAGATATGCTAGCCAAAGAGTGCTTGGGGTGACTAGGTCACGAGCATAAATGATAAAGATGAGAGGAAGGGGTCTTGGGCAAGCTAGGCTCCAATGAGTAAAGGAGACTACAAGAGGACAAGACTGGGCAGTCTTGGCCGTGGATTCATGGCTTATATACTATACATGTGTATGTGCATGTTTATACTGGATCTAGCCAATAACTACTAAATAGGGAAGACAATGCAGACTACAAATGTAGGAAGCATGTGTAAAGCATGGTGTGGGAACATAGCCATGAAATGGAAGAGAAGCAGACACAGCCTACCATGAGGATGTGGCAGCTAATGAAAGGCATGAGGCAACCGCAAGGCGGTGGCAG
>JBBPMW010000920.1:0-13078 GCA_038090535.1 Tylopilus alboater | reverse complement strand
CAGCAAGCTCTTTCCCCACGCTGGATGCGAGACTTCGTACTTTTGTTTGTGATTTATAGACGGAGAATGAGCCGAGCAGACTCATGTGTGACATCATGGCGCACAACTCAGGAATTACGCAGGACATGCCATCCATCCTGGCGTCAGAAACGTGGTGCATGTAAAAGACGCAGCGTCCTCACAAGCCTACACGTCGGCGAGGCATGTCAAATGGTTGTAACGATATCCGTATCAGGCTGTGTCGTGTCCTCAAAGCCAGGAGTGTAATCTCGGTTGCGCTCTGGTCGTCGAGAGCAAACGGTCTCGGGTCCAGCGCCTTGGGTGGGCATCTCTTCTGCCAGTGACAGACGGAGTCGACCCGTCGACGGGTTGATACTGCACAACCCAGTGTTCAGCAAGCAGATGATGGACAATAGAGGATCACTGAAGGAGGCACACACCGATTTCCTGTGGAACAATGTGAGTCGTGATTAATTGATTGCTCGGAGTGGCTTCGAGGTGGCATGTACGAATCAGCGGACTTTCCCGGCCGGAGTACTCGCTTCAACACTGCCAGAGAGCTGGCAGTCCGTGTCACCTGTCCAACTGTCTCTCTCTACTTCGTTCACCTAGCTACTAGGTGGAAAGTACCACACCAATTTCCGAGTGCCGCGCAAGACGTTGACGGAACCTTCACCGAGACCGTTTCCGATTTTCCCCCAGTAGTCAGGAGCTGTCTTACCTGGCAACTTGGGCAACTTGAAGAACGGTGCGGCTGAATGGCCGTTCTGTCGTCCAAGTGGTCTAGTAAGGGACCTTCCGAGCGACGATTTTTCATGAAATGCACAGTAAGATTCAACAAGGCAGGCCGAATTAGTATGGTACGCGGGACCCACAACCAAACATGCCTGCACAGCAACGGTAATTACGAATGCGCACGGGCCAGTTCATACCAACCTTCCTTCAGGAGTAACTGCAAGCCACATATCAGTTTCTCAGGCTCTTGGCTCAACCCCCGCGATAATCTCACCACCGATAAAACTGTTAGAACATCGGCCTCCGTACAATGGACTTAGAAGAGTTTGAAGTTGATCGTCGCGGGTCTGACAGGATCACGAACTACGCAACCCGCGCGTTATCGATCCCAAAAGCATTGCAGTGGATCGATGCTGAATGGCACGCTGCCAGCAGGCGAGCTAGGTGGATGGATCTGCTTGGTGACTATGCTGGAACTGAGCCATTCATCATCGATGGTAGAGTACCGCTGTGAATGTCGCATGTTTGTTTCACTGATCTAGGAATATTTTCCGTAGGGCACTCACTTATCCAGCTGGTTATCGATGATCCACTGCTGGCCTTAGGGAAGGAGGGCGGTAAGCATCGGTATTGCATTGCTTCGTAAAGGATTCATACATGACTATGGAATCAGACCCTTCCTTCCAGATTCTTCATGCTTTCCATATCCTTGAACGCACACTGGACGAGTTCATCAAGCGCTCGGCTGTATTTGACGTCGTATTTTGGGATGGCGAGTTTGTTACATGCACTCATCTGATACCATCCTGATACATAATAGAAAGTCGGCACGTTGCATTGAAGACCGGCGTAGGTGACTTCGAGGAAGCATCCAGGTCCCTTGCTCGTAAACTTCTATTCAATCACTTGCTAGAGATACGCCAAGTTTGTGTGTACGTCTTCACTGGCCTTTCCGATCCAAAATGGCGGGAATACCAGTTCTTGCGAAAAGTAAGTTAACATAGGCTGCCGTTCTTCATCCTATTCACTATCGCTTAGCCTATGTTCGTCCTGGTCAATGATGGGGCCACGGTTCAGGATTCCACAGATCCTTGTGCTGCTCCACGCCTCCTTTGTCATCGTGTTTTTTTATCTAGACTTTTGATGAGCGGTTTGGCACTCGCACTCTTGGATGGCGCCGAGTTCCGTGACTCGAAGGTCAGCAGCCTCACGTGGTCATCTCGAATGAAAGTTGAAATGATCCCTCTGAACAGGTCCTTTCTTTTGTCTACGAGTCGAAGACACGTCAGGGGAATGATCTCATTCCCACCAACGTTCGTCGTGTGTATTCTGCAGCGGCTCGTGTCCTTGAAGAGGAAGCAGAAAATGTCGCTCTTGTTCCATCACCTACATCAATCGAACCGCTCCCGACATTGAGAGATCTTGCAACGGAGGATATCGTTCTAAAGGTGGCATCCCTGACACAATTTTCAGGTGCACGAGACAAGGCTCTTTTCTTTGCATTCCTCATCCATTTAGTGTTACTTCCTCGTCTCTCGACGCAAGATCGGGCCAGGGGATTGGAACCTATGAAACCAGAATTAAAGCATCAGCTTGCATCAACTTTCCTCCCGATTGTTTTCCGCGCTATAGAGGTGGCCATTACATCATTGAATACAACCATCGATATCGATGTGAGAGTGTTCTTCGCGTTGCTTCGGTTTTTGGCGGAGAACAGCACGCTTTCCGCCCAAGATATACTCGGGAATGAAGTCAAGGGGATCGTGCAAGATAAACTGTCTTCATTCGCTGTTCCAATATCAGCATTTTCGCAATTCGCCGCGGAATTCCTTCCGTCGCCAGAGGTCACCTCTCTACCCACGGGGAATAGGCTCGGATTACTTCCTTTCAGCAACAAGATTTTCGATGACGAACTCGCACCTATCCTTAACCACAGTGACGATGACGGTGTGGGAGCCCAACGAGACGACGAAAGAGACGACGATGAGGGAGTGGCAAGTGATGAAGGGTCGTCCGCCGACGAATGGGACGTCAGTAGTGAAGAAGAAGAAGAGACAAATGCACCCAAATTTCCGTCAGAAGTACCTAGTACGGGTTATTTCGACGACGGCACGCTTTTCAACGACACCCGGCACTGGCACAACCACAAAAAGCCCCTGTTGCCAAAGCACCTCGGAGGTGAGGCACCGCCTGCGAACGTGACAAAATGGCAACGAAACAAGAAACTCAAGTCCGACCAGCGGTTCATGAAGACCTTGCATGACCAGGCTGCGACCTTGACGGGTGCATCTGGCGCGGCTCTGCATCAGATCAAGATACCGCCTGTCCGCGCGGCGTCAAAGCAGCCCTCATCCAAGGTCAGTGCATTCAGATAGTACGACCGGTCTGTTCATCATTAACCAAGATGCATACAACTACAGAAGCAAAGCTATGCACGTCCCGCTACTTCCAAAGTCGCACAGAAACAATCCAAAGCTGACATCATTCGGGAGCAAAACTTGGCTCAGAAGGCCCAAAAGCAAATCACCGAGTCGATTGAATGGCTGACTGAGCGCATTCGTGATCTAGATTCCGAGACCTCGTTGGCTTCTCTGGAAAAGTCCTTGTCAGATCTGAAACGCAATCCGAGGTCTAACGAATTGTTCGTCGCGTCCGAGTTGGCGCTGTATCGTCTCCACCGCCTGTTCCAGCATTGGATCTTGGATCCGGAACGCGAGTCGGCCTCAGTCCGCGACAAACATGGAGTCACGGCACTTCGAACGATCAAGGACATTCTCGAGGTCAACTATTCGACGAGTGACATCCGCAAGTGTATACAAGACGTCCTGAACGTCCTCGGCTTCTCCGCGTACACGGACACGCTTACAATCGTTTCCACGACGCAGGAAGACCGTCCTCTGTCCTTCAAATTTGTTAAGTTGGTCAAGTCGAAAACGAAAGAACCATTGTACGCGTTCATGCGTGTCGCGGAGCATCCTATCGAATGGCAGTTGCGTGTTTTCGGCGAGTACATGGATCGGAGTATGGACAGTCAAGTCGATCCACGGGTGTCGTTCAAACCCGATGCGTGGCAGAGACAAGTTCTAGACGCGATCGATGACAATAAGTCCCTCCTAGTTGTTGGTGCGTGGTTTTCTGGCTGGGAACCCGTTTGATCTATTGATCTGTGTATCCCCAGCACCGACTAGTGCGGGTAAAACGTTCATATCGTATTATGCCATGGAAAAGGTCCTTAGAGGGTCGGACGAAGGTGTCATCGTTTATGTTGCCCCCACGAAAGCACTCGTTGCACAAGTCGCCGCTGAAATATACGCGCGGTTCAGCAAGGACCTGAACGGCCGTAAGCAGCTCACTTTGTTATTGTCAAAGAACTTCACAGTGATGGGTCTCGATATGTAGGGAGTTGCTGGGCCATACACACGCGTGACTATCGTATCCACGATCCTCAAAACTGCCAGATCCTCGTTACGGTTCCGGAGATGCTCGCCATTATGATGCTTTCGCCACCCTTGGCGAAGGTATGGACTCCCCGCGTGAAATAGTAGGTTGGTTCCAGTCGTTTCCATACGGGTATTCACGATTTTTGCAGCATCATTCTTGACGAAATACATACGATTGGCCAGCAAGAGGGTGGGTCTGTATGGGAACAAATCCTTTTGCTTGCTCCTTGCCCCATCATGTCAGTTTTCGTCCCTTTCTCCCCACGTTTGGAGCATGACCCGTTTGATCTCGTACAGTGGCCTGTCCGCGACGGTAGGCGCGCCCGAAGAGTTCAACACCTGGCTTGAAGCCGTCCAAAAAGCCGGCGGTTTCCAGCACGCCTTTGTTCACCACCCCCATCGATACTCCCATCTCCGCAAATTCTTTTACAACATCCACGAAAAACCGAGTGGCACGTTCGAATCGATCTCCGCGCACAAATCCACCAAGCGGATGCGATACCTCCACCCGATCGCGATGCTTGCCTTCGGACCTAGGTCCATCCCTTCAGATTTGGCATTGGAATCCTCAGACACGCTGACGTTGTATCGGGCACTCGTAGCGCATAGTGACTTACCGCCCTCGACATTGGACACGTTGAACCCGTTGAAGTTTTTCCCGTCTGACAGACTCTTGCAACAAAAAGACGTGATCGCATACGATACGGCGCTCAAAGCATGTCTTGAACCCATGGTCGCCCAATTCGATCCACGTAACACAGCAGCCCCGTTGTACAAGGTTATCGCAAGCCTAGAAGATGACTCGTTGAACCGAGTACCCACCGATGTGATCAATACTCAGCCCGAGCGCGCCGCCTTCAAAGAAGACCTCATCCATCTCGTTTGTGACCTCCATGCTCAAGGCGATCTGGTAAGTTGCACGTGCCTGGGGTACGCATTCGTTGAAGAGTTTCTCAACCAACCTCTCGCCCACACCAGCCAGCTATCTTTTTCAACTTTGATCGCACAAACTGCGAGGTCATGGCCATCACCCTCCATGACAAGTTACTCGCTAAAGAAGAAGAGTGGCGCGCCTCGAATCCGGAGTGGGAACGCAAACTGGCGCAATATGAAGAATGGCTATCGAGGGCAAAAGATCGCGAGCGGACAGCTGCTAGAGCTGCGAAAAACAGAGGAGATCCAGACGAGGTCAAGACGCAGACGGTAGAATGGCAGGCGACGTTTGATCCGAATGCACCACTTCCTCAGTTTTCGTTTGTGGGTCAGCACACGTCGTATACGCCAAGTATGCTCGAGGAGGAATTGGAGGGGTTGGCATGGCGGGCGTCGATACCTCAGTGGGCATTCATTTGCTTACGACGCGGGATTGCGGTGCATCATTCTGGCATGAACAAGCATTATAGGACGCTCGTCGAAAGGTGAGCAAGGTGGATAATTGGTTTGTGCCCCTAGATCACTGAACGGATTTGCAGTTTATTTCGTCGGGGATTCATCCGTGTCATATTTGCAACAGGTTGTTCTTTATACGGGGCATTAAAGTGATCGACGCTAACGGTGACTTGCGCAGGCACGCTCGCACTTGGTATCAATGCGCCAACAAAGACCTCTATCTTTTGTGGCGATTCGCCATACCTGACAGCCCTGATGGTATGTTGTAACTGATTGTATTCGTGCGATGATACTGAGGATCGCCTCAGTACCGACAATGCGCTGGTCGTGCCGGGAGACGTGGATATGATCTTCTTGGCAAGGTCGTGTTCTACGGCCTTCCCTTCGATAGGGTGCAACGTTTGACCCTATCCAAGCTCCCGTCCCTCGGTGCCAACTTCCCAGTGACGTCTACGCTCGTTCTTCGTCTCTTCAACCTTCTCGAGGGTTCCGGCTACGCCCCTGCCGCAGTAAACGCCATCCAACATTTGTTCCGTCTCCCTAAAGTCAGCTTTGGTTCCGAGGAGGGCAAACACCAACTCCTGCATCACCTTCGATTCAGTATCGATTATCTCCGGCGCGCGCGCCTGTTAGACGAACTCGGTCGTCCGTTCAACCTCTTTGGGATTGCGTCTCACCTGTACTACACCGAGCCGAGCAACTTTGCGCTCGTCACGTTACTCAGACATGGCGTCTTTCACCGGATCTGTGCACAGCCCAGTCTCATCCAAGCCAAGCGGGATTTCATTCTACTCATGAGCCACTTGTTTGGAAGACGCTATTTGCCAGGATCGTATCTCAAAGGCGCGAATATGGCTGAAATAATCAAGACGTCTGCATCGATGGTGATTTTGCCCCCCTTGTCGGAGGACGCCAGACGCGTACTCGCAGCGCACGAAGAGGAGATTTTGCAGATCTTTACGGGATATGCGCTCACGTACGGCTCGGAGCGCAGCGCCGAACTAGGTCCCGACACCCTTCTTCCTTTGAGTGGTACCGACCTCGGCGGAACGCCCGCATTTCACACTGAGGCGCAGTTTGGTATTTGGTTGCAGGAGACAGCGTTAAGAGTTGTGGCGAGGTCGCTATTTGTCGCGAATTCGGGGCATGACGATCGATTCGAGAGCGTGTCGGATTTGGCGAGGACAGCGAGGAGGGGGTTAAGTCTGAACGAACACGCTATTCCGTCGTTTGCGCCTATCTTTGCGATGCCGGCGCGAGCTGGGTCCGGCGGGGATGGGGACGGAGACGGGGACGGGGACCGACGTTCAGGGCACGCTCAACCCCAAACCCACGCCCTCAACGCTTACATTCTGGACTTTTACACACACGGCCAAGTGAAGCCACTGAGCGAGGCCAACGCGATTCGACGCGGAGACGTCTGGTACTTGTTCCAAGAGTTTGATTTGACGCTGATGACGGTCAGAGGGGTGTTGGAGCAGTTGATTATGAGGAAACGCGAACGTGCAGATGTGGGGGAGGGTTCGGATAAGAGCGAGGGCGAGGGTGAAGGTCTGTCGGAGGATTTGGATAGTGGATTTATCGATGTGGACGACGAGGGAGGAGAGGCAGAGGCAGAGGGAGGGAACCGGGCGATTCGGGTGGGGAGTGGGATGGATCGCGTAAAACCTAGTTGGGTGGCAGAGAAGGATTGGAGAGTCCTCGAGGTGGTGCATGAGGTGACGGAGGAGTTTAACGAAAAGTTTAGAGCGATGTGGGCCTGAAGAGCTAATCACGGTTGTTGAAAGTGTACTACGAAGCAATATGCGTTCGGTGTTTCTGTCGATGTTGTACAAGTAGTCGTCTTCTCTCGTAGCATGGAATCCGCGTTTTGAACCTTTCCAGTGGAAGGAAAGAATGTCGTAGGTATTGGCTTCCAAAGTAATCCTCGAAGAATCGAGGGAAGACAGTCGACGTCTCGTTATCTATCTTCAGGTCGTTTGAGTCAGCGTTGAAGTGAATCTATGTCACACCTCCGTCAAATAATTAACCAGCATGGACTTGATTTAGACCCGACCTTGATGCTTCAAGCCACTGATAGACTGCGTCCAGAGTCATTCGCCAGAAGTACCTGCAACGAGTAACTTAATGGACCATTGCAGCGATACTGCATGACTGCTGATACCTTTGGGTCGCTCCCATTTCTACCACTATCTAACACAAGCTGCAGCCTTCCTGAGGCGAACAACCTGAAAGGTATAACTTTTAGCTGCAACACGAGTGAGTAGAAATCGGCCTGCTGAAATGTCCGACAGCTCACCGAGTCCCGAGTTCGTAAGGTTGATTGACAACGGCCGTTCCTCTAATGAGACGGAGAATTAATGGTTGAATTGGGTCTGATGAAAACACTGACGCGGAATATTTAGCCGAGTTGTGACAAGTCTTTTTCTCCCCTCCTACCAGCACTCAGATGGTCACTAAAACTCCTCCCACCACGATTCTTAACGTGGATGATGATCTCTATTTTCTCCCGGACTCGTGGCGCAAACCATTCGGAAAACTTCTTGTTTTGCTCAGGATCATTAGCAGCTCAGACTTGGAGTCAAACGACGGAGTTGAGATCCAAGATTGTTTCTCGGATGCCAAGGCTACGATCAAAAAGCAATGCTTTTGCTTCCAACACACCCACGATCTCTCCGAACTCTCAAGAGTCTTTCTTTGGGTGTATACCTCCTTTGGCGTTGAGTACAAAATCGACTTAGGTGACATCCAGTTTCATGATATGGACGTTAAATTGGGTCAAGACTGTGTGGCGGAACTCGAGGAATATGCCAACTGTATCTTCTCGAGGGTCCGAGTGAGTATTTTCATTCATACATGCATCAAGTCACTTATCATACCCTCGGACGTAAATTCAGGACTACAGCGACCGATTGGTCCAGAACAACATCATCCAAGACACGAGTCCTTTTGGCAACGTGGATTTGTTGACATGCCCGCTCTGTCACTCCGATCTGCACAGCTGCGAGGAATGCGATGCCACTGTTGCATGCTCAAATGATGACTGTCGAGGCTTGCAAGGCTTTGAGCAATGCGGCGTGCACGGATCCGCAATATGTCACGGTTGCCTGGATTCTATGGAACTAGGCCCGAACTCCCCTTTCGTGCGGTGCCCATCATGCAACTTCTGGCGCTGTGGCCTTTGTGTGGGTTGGTGTCACGGACGAATTACCCACCCAGCACCAGGCATGAAGGAACTGGCCAACTCGAAGCCATTGCACTTGCCAATCCCTAGCCCATGCATGGATTGCATTGATTCTGGCCATGCAAATGCATGGCCAACGTGCAGTGGTTACCGACCCGATCCCTGTCTATACCCTAGGGACCACGTCTGTTGCCCTGAGTGCGTCACCGAGCACAAGGGGCAACGCTGTCTTTGCGGTGTCGTCTGGTCATGTGATGCCTGTTTTGTGGCGAATTCCCCAAACCATCCCAAATTGATCGCCTGTCCTCGTTGTGGAACAATGTATTGCACGACAGAGGATGGATGCCAATACATTCATTTTTGCCAGATCTGTCATCGGGCTAGCGTCTGTTTTGGCTGTCAGGCACGGGAGAAGGGGGACGTCTGGGGAGGGGACACGTCAAGCGAAGGTTCGCAGCCCTTGAACGGATTCGAACGGTGCTCGCGATGCTTGTGCTACATGTGTAACGACTGCTGTTCGGCCGCCAAAGACGATATGGCGCGATGCTCGGGTTGCAGCCGCTGGATGTGTGGCTACTGTGCCAAACGAACGGACCGATGTCGTACCTGTCCCTAGTATAGGTGCGTATCAGTCTTCTCGAATCTCGTTCTCGACGATTGCAACCTTGGGCTGATCACGACCTCGCTAGGGCCCGCTGGCAGTTTACCAAGTGACGATTGCTTGCGTAGTGATACATGCGATCGTTTCGTACTCACAAGTTAGAATGGGGAGAATTTCACACAGGCGAAGAGTAGCGATCGTTGGCCGACTCGACGTATCACATTTCGGACCCTGCCGTGGACAATGAGTCGCCGTCAGGGAGCCCCCCAGTTCCGGATCTTATATTTGCATGTCGACGTTCATGGTGACGGATGGATGCAGACAAGTGGAATGGCACGCGAGGATGACAAGGATGCTACGATATATTGATTAATGGACATTATCCGTGACATTAGTACCCACTAGCTGGTCCAAACCCTATATCCTACTGACTGCCCCTGGACTCGGACGGTTAAATAGCTCGACTGTATGCCCAATCCCCCAGTCAACATTACACCCAGTCTTTCTCGAGTGATTCTTCGCTGTGTGATTCCTCGCCGATTTCGATTGGCAAATTCTAAACCACTTTTCGTTTTTCATATCCCTACATTCTCGGACGCACACGGAATGCCCATCGGGTACGGCCCACCTTGATCAGCACTCGCAGTATACCTCCAACAAATCATAGATACGTACTCATAGCTTCTTCTTACAATTAATCATGTCGTCTAGGTATGCCAAAGGTATGCTTTGCGAAGTGCTGCCAATGCCATTGCAGCTTTGCTCACGCGAACAGCCTGCGGTTTTCCGACTCGGAGTTGCACAGCAGGAGGTGCACAAACAGCCATACAGGAATGTGTTCCAGCGCTTCGCAAAGCATACCTAGACGGCATGGTTAAGTGGAAGTTGAAGAAGGTATGTGTACGTATCCATGATTCGTTGGATGTATACGTGGGTGCTGAATCAGAATCACTGCTGATCAAGGTGGGCCGAACCCGATGAGCGTTCCGTGTGCGTCCAAGAATGTAGGGATACGAAAAATTCCGAGTAGAGGATTAAAGTGTCAAAAAAGATGTGACGACTGCCAATCGAAATCGGTGAGGAATCACACAGCAAAGGATACTCGAAAGGGACAGGGTGCCTTGAGTTGACTGGGGGATAGGGTATACAATCGAGCTATTTAACCGTGGAGGGGATCTTCGATTGTCATACGTGGTCTCGGGTAATGCGATCTCAGGTCTGTATGACGACAGCCACAGGTCGAGTATCAAACAATTCCGTTCTTGTACACCGTAGCAAATGCGATAGCTATCAATTCGTGGATAGTACGATAAAGATGACAGGCGGTATACCAGATAGCGACTAGACCGACAAGAAGTAGCTGCAGTTCGATACCTACGTGATTGGACAGAGGAATGTGACACTGAAAAGACGAACGAGGCAGCAAAACGATAACGTACAGGTAGAAAAGTACAAGTTGAAAAGGGTCCATACCCGCGTCACAATATCTCGACGACTTCGGTACGGACATCCTTGGCGAGGTTGATCCGGCGTTCGATTCCTGGAAGAACGATCGCATGCTCAGCAGCGATTCGCTTGAATTCTCTAGTGAGTTCCTGCTGGAGCAGCAGCGCCTGGAATGGCTGTTGCAGACGAACGACGAGCCGCAGCGCGCGAGTATAATCATCCATTGCGGCGGCGGGTACAGCATGCAACGGCGAAGCAGTCGGGGCCTCGGCCTCCGGATCAGAATCGTACTCATCATCATCTGCTGTACTTCCCCAAGTGAATACATCAAGTGGATCACGCAGGTCGCCAATCCACGGGTGTACGAAAATGAATCTGCCTGGCTTCGTCAACGAGAGCCGTTCCGATGTCTGGAATTCCACATCACCAATCCCTGTGACCCGAGCGCGGTAACGATATTCATGACCGCTCCCAAAATCTTGTACACCGAGTCGTTTGACTGTGAAGATGATGCATGGGAGATGTAGTCGGCGGTTCGCGAAGCGTGCTGGAGTTAAATGGGTGACCCGCTCGTAGATTTGTATAACATCTGTCTGAGGTAACGAGTCCTTTAACGCTGCAACATGCGCGTCCATTTCGGCATCCTTGATGGCAGGGGAAGCAGGTGGCTGACTGTAAACTGCGAGGGTGGCGGGAAGGCAGCTGTTGTATGGTGAAGACTTTCCAGTCCAGGAAAGCACTGTCACTTCGCCCGAGCGAGCTACAATCTCCTCCAGCAAGTGGCCCAGCGCGGCGTCTCCTTCTCCGTAGCGTGGTATGATGTCGCTCTTGAAAATACCAATCAACGAGTACGCGACATCTTCTTCCACCGTCGCGTTACGGGCCGAGGCGAGTCGTAGCTTCTCTAGGACGCTGAGATTGTTGGGGTTGAAAGCAACGATGGTTTGGCGAGCTACGCCGATGGCGTCTGCGAGTTCCTGCATGATCTCTGGCGACTCCTTGTGGTTAGACCGGGTATCACCGAGGTATGGGTTCCAATCGCGAATGTAGAATCGGATCACCTTGGGTGCGAGAAGTTCTTGTGAGGTCCAAGCCCGTGTCATCCATTTACTGTCTTTGAGACCAACGAGGGCCGACAGCAACTCTATGTCCCTGAGAAAGACGAACGTGGCTGCGGATGCTTCATACCATTTGTACATCATCGTGAGCGATTGGTTCAACACCGCGCTGATCGTCTTGTCAATACAACAAGTGTCGCTCCACGCCCACCGATATCCATCGTCGCGAACCACCTCACAGAATTTGCGCAACTTCTCGCTCAGGGGCGAAGAATCGAGCTCCCAGACTGAGCCGGCCAAATTGACGTCCTGGAATGACGGTTCCTTCCCTTCCCATACATGCGAAAATGTCACGTATAGGAAATATTTTTTCACCACATGGTGGATGCGTCCGTCGTCCAACTCCTCCGTCATGGAGGAAACCAGTTCTTTGAACTGCGGTTCCGACTTGAATATATGCGTTCGTTCCGGTCCGTCGCACAGACGACCGCTCTTGACGTCAACGAGTACAAGAGGGGATAGTCTGGAGACCCCACGAACGACATTGTCGATGGTCGTCACCGACTGGGAGGGCGAAACATATTTCTTGCCTAGTTCTGTGCGATTCAAGTCACGATGTTGTTTTTGACGTCAGTAAGATGACGCTCACCACGGGCGCCTGGATCAGGTGACTCCTCGATGAGCGAAAGCATGCGGGAGAATGCATCAATTGCTTCATCGTAGCGTTGCAATCCATGCAAGGCCGCATGTCTTATTTTGTATCCCCACGGACTTCGAGGGTCTATCTTTATTGTCTAGGCAAGGAAAATTCAGGACTGTGAAACTCGCAGCCGAAAAAAAGGCGTACCTCATCTGCATCCTTTAACGCATCCTCCCACCGGCCCAGCATTGCCAACGCTTTGCTTCGGTTAACAAGGATACCCGAGGGGTTCGGCGGATTCAGGGACAATGCAGCAGAATAACGTAGAATTGCATCATTCGGATCCTCGGATACTGTTGCATCTCCGTGACCTTCGAATGGCTTGAAGCATTCTTGGAGAAGTTGCTGAACCGCGAGATCAAGTCCGTCGAAGTCCCATCCAAAAATCTTTCGAATAGGGTTGGCGTGTTTGTCGACAAACTGGAAAGGAACGAATAGCTTACGAGCGAGATCACTACCAGGTGATGGTGGTTTTGAAGTGGGATGGCTTCCCGTGCACGCCCGAGCAATTCCATCGCTCGCTTA
>JBBPMW010000919.1:0-13098 GCA_038090535.1 Tylopilus alboater | reverse complement strand
CTGGTGGTATGTCACTATGGGGAGCAATATCTATTGGTACTGGCGTCTCCCAGAGGTCTACAATTATATTGACCTCGAAGCTCATCCAAGTTGACGGATCTTTTCCAGTTACCATGCAGCTCTGATCTCGCGTTTCCTACTCGGATTTGTGGAGGCTACTTTCTTTCCTGGGGCTCTTTTCCTTCTTTCCAGATGGTATTTTTTGTTCGGTGGATTGACATGTCGATATCCGTCTTATTTCGGGGTGAAAGGTACACACGTAAGGAACTCGGGCTGAGGATGGCGATTCTCACTTGCGGAAGTTCTGTCAGCAATGCCTCTGGCTCACTCATTGCATCCGGTATCCTGTCTGTAATGGACGGTGTATTAGGTGTCCCAGCATGGAGGTGATGAAAATCACACTAGCTCCAACATGGTTACTTATTTTTTTTCCCAGGTGGCTTTTTTTCACTGAGGGTGCCCTGACTCTCGTCATCTCTACCGTTGCCCTTTTCATAGTCCCAGACTACCCTTCGTCTCCCGCCAGTTGGCTTACACGCGAAGAACACCTTCTTGCACGTCTGCGAATGGAGGAGGATTTATGTGGCCTTAAGCAAGATCAGTCCCGGCAGGCGAATGACTCTGGTTTGCAGGATTTACTAACAGATTGCAAGATCTGGTGGTTAGGTATATCACTGTCCAGCATGGTTGTTGCTCTTTCATTCGGAAACTTCTTTCCTACATTATGTGCAACCATGGGCTACAACCCGACTATCACACTTTTGCTATGCGCTCCTCCGTGGCTGACTGGGACAATTACTTCTTTTCTTGTGACAAGGTTTTTCGCGACCTTTTAATAGTGTATAACATCTTTGACCTTTCTGTGTCAGGCACTCAGATTCTAGTGGTGATCGGTTCTGGCACATCACTGGTCCCATGACCATGGGTATCATTGGATTTGCAATTGCAGTCTCAACGATGGATACTGCAATCCGTTATGTTTCGTTGTACGTCATCTTCATCTTTCTGAGGTGGTAAGGCTTCATTTCTTTGCAGCTTTTTCATGACCCAGGCAACTGTCGCCTATGTGGTGTTTATGACGTGGGTAAGCAACTCCATCCCCGAATCATCATCAAAACGTGCTGTCGGAATTGCCTTCATCAACACACTCGGAACACTTGGCAATATGGGAGCCTCGTAAGTATTCCGCTTCGTTACAATGGAAAGCTGTCAATACAATAAATTTCCATGTCAGATACATCTGGCCATCGTATTGGGGTCCTACATACGTCAACTCCTATTTCATTTGTATCCTGACGAGTTTGTTGAGCATTACTATGTGTTGGGTTTATCGGTTGTATCTGGCACAACTGAACAGGAAGGCTCAGACGATAGAGGATGTTTCTGGGTTACCGAAAGGCTTCAGGTACTTGCTTTAGCACGCCTTCACAGCTCAGTGATCAATGTCGACTATAACCCATTACTTCTATCCTTACTATCGCTAGTAAATGTGCACGATGCAATTTACATATTGCTCGGGTGCTCACTCTCACTGGCACATGCTGTCGACTCGGAAAGCACCTTTCCCGCGGCCCGCTGTCAATGCATTAATGAGATTCGAAGCGATCAGCTCCCGAGTCTCATCACGGTTTCGCATCAACTTCATTGACTCAATACGAACCACTGGCATCAGCCCCGCCGTATCCTACTAGCACTTCTGGCAATTTCCGATCATCGAATGGCAAATAGAGCATATGGAAGTGTTAGTTACTCCAGACTACGTGAGTTGTCACTTTGCGGCCTCCAACGGTTTTCGGTTTGACTATTTGTGTGTTGCAAAATTATTTGCCTCCAAAGCTGTGGACCCAAGGGACTCTGCCAACACTTCCCCATCGGAACTGAATGAAGGCGTCCCCTGCCATGAAGCGGTGTTATACTCGTGTCAAGAGGAACGGGAACTCATAGAAAAGAGTCTTCTGAGGAAACTGGATACTCGAATGTCGATACTGGTGCTGATATACGTTCTAAACTATGTGAGTAGTTTGTAGGCTCGTCTCTTGTTCATGTGGCAGACAATGGTTTAGATTGATCGTAGCAACGCTGCGTAAGTTGTTCCCCGGATGTCATTAGAGTGATCCGAGAATATTATTCCCTCTCGCAAGTGCAGCGAGACTTCGGGGTTTTGAGGAGGATCTTCATTTGCAAGGCCAGCAATTCAACAACCTCTTGAGTGTCTTATACGTGGGCTATATCCTCATGCAAGTGCCTTCGTAAGTCCCCTTGCTGTTTGCTCTACAAGCAGTCAACGTGTTCTGGCCTGACAGTAATATGTTCCTAAACCATATCGGGAGACCTTCTATATATCTTCCAGGGTGTATGGTGGTGTGGGGCATTATGTCTATTCTTACAGGTAATGTTGCATATCGTCTGTCACCACCTGGCTGAGTGATTCTCGTTCAGGGACAACAACAACGTAATTCTTACATTTCTCTGCATTGCCTTGTCTGAGCTGTTCCTTCGGAAGATATACCGGTGCTCTTCTTACACGATTCTTCGTTGGATTTGTTGAAGCCGCATTTTTTCCTGGGGCTTTGTTTCTGCTCTCTAAATGGCAAGCCATACATGCTCGCAGTCTCACTGCAGTGTTGCTAATTGTCGGGCAGGTATAGACGCAGAGAGTTGGGGGAAAGGACTGCCATTTTGTCGTGCGGTATCATGACTAGCAATGTGTTCGGCTCCCTGATAGCATCTGTGATTCTTGATTCCATGGACGGTGTTTTGGGATATGCAGCGTGGAGGTAACCCAAATTCAACCTTTCGAAGTCGTTCGTAATGCATTTACTCGCTTTTTGTAGATGGTTATTCTACATCGAGGGGACGCTTACAGTGATTGCTGCTCTCGGCGCAATCTTTGCATTGCCTGATTTCCCGTCGTCACCGTCTCGGTGGCTCACGCCTCAAGAACGTGCTCTGGCACAACTACGGATGGAGGAGGATGGTTTAACCGATGAGGGAGAAACAGACGATACGAAAGGGCAAACGACCGGGCTAACGTTAGCGCTCTCAGACTGGAAAGTTTGGTGGCTTGGCACTGCGCTGTTAAGCATGATTGTTTCGCTATCATTTAATGCTTTCTTCCCCACATTGACCGCAACCATGGGATATTCTCCGACAATAACACTTCTTTTGTGCTCACCACCTTGGGCATTCGCTACCCTCGCAGGGCTCAAAATGTCGAGGTAATTCTGTACAGGCCTTCCGTCTTCGGGACCAATACTAACACTGTAATAGACACTCTGATTTGCATGGAGAACGCTTTCTCCACATTGCTATGTCTTTGCTCTTTGGAATTCTTGGATTTTCTATGGCAATACTGAGTATGAACGTGGTGATCCGTTACATATCGTTGTGAGTTATGTCCTCAATACCTGGTTTTGTCTCTTGTGACGCATCCTCAAAGGTTTCTTATGGCTCAGTCTTACGCCGGCTTCATCGTCTTTTGGGCATGGGTCAGTAACTCGATACTGCGACCTCCTTCCAAACGCGCCGTGGCTCTTGCGTTCATCAACATGTTCTCATCGCTCGGTAATGTGATCGGCTCGTGAGTAATTCCAAAGCCTTGTGTCCGCCAAGTCTCACACCCTCAAGCTATGTTTGGCCGTCTGCGTGGGGTCCTTCCTATGCGAAATCGTGTGCAATCTGCATCGTAGCAAACGCCATGTGTGTCCTCATGTCGTGGGCCTTCAGAAAACACTTGAGCCATCTGAATCGGGAGCTAGAAGCGAAAGATGCAAGGCTGAATAGTCCCAAAGGATTTCGGTACTTGCTTTAAGGTGGTGGACTTGAATGTGCAACGAGAGGATCTCGAAACTGGAATAATTGATCCTATCTCTATAAGTATCCATTGTAGGCCTCCATTAAGCTGTGGCACTAGTAGTGCGTCGCGCGTATGAAACGCATACGGAGACGTTCAAGTTGTAAAGAGAAGTAAACCTACAGACAATTCTCGGGGACTCATCCCTGGCTAGGTGATTGTCCGATATCGCAGACTCCAAGTGAGTTGATCGGCGTAATTTCGGAGGATGGACGTCTCTGGACATCCACCGGGCCGTAACCGTGTGTGCACGTGGACTTTCAATGTGAGTGGAGTCTCTGTTCGCCTCGACAGAGGTTTATAGCCAAACCCATGGTGTCTGAAACGACCTCACTGCATCCCTTTAACACTTTCTAACCATGGGTGCTATCAGAACCATTGCATCAGGGTGGCAGTTCAGCCAAGTCGGTGGAGGTCAAGGAACAAACGATGGCGAATGGCTACCAGTCTCCGAATTCCCTACGACGGTCCATGTCGAGCTTCTGAAATGCAAGAGAATACCAGATCCTGTGAGATTTCGTGACAAGTGGCAGGTCGATATGCTGATCGATCCCTCAAGTTCGTTGGCTTGAACGAGTGGGAAGTGCAGTGTAATTATTGCAGTCCACAGGCTGACTTTCTGTCCATTGCTCACCACGAACTCCTTCAATGCGACAACAGGGATTGGAGAAGCCGACTGGGCATTCAAGAATACATTCACCGTCACAGAAAAGGACCTCACTACGGCGAACGCGGACCTTATTTTCGAAGGCCTTGACACATTTGCCAGCGTCACACTGGCAAGTATTCTGAGCTCAGTTTCGAAGGGTATCTCTGACTTTTGGGTTAGAACGGCCAACACATCCTTGAGTACGTCATCATGCATTTAACAGTGCCGACCACAGTTTAAAACAGCGGACAGTACCGAGAGTCAGTTCATCACCTACAGGGCCCCCGTGAAGCCTCTCCTCAGAGTTGGCGCGAACGATCTGCTTATTACCTTCACCAGTGCATTCAAAGAGGTAACGCATTGTTTTCATTCCACTCGATCGTTACTTCACAAAGCTCCAGGGAAGGGTGCTGGAGAAAGTCAGTGGTAAATTCCACTTGTGGAACGGTGATTCCAGTCGCCTGCATGTGCGCAAGGCGCAGTACAAGTAATTATTTCTAGTTACCCTTCTCTCAGAGAAATTCTGATAGAGTCGCCAGCTATGGTTGGGATTGGGGTCCAGTTTTGATGACCGTTGGTCCTTGGAAACCCATCAAATTTCACACCTATGATGTTTATCTCGCAGATATCGACATCAGGAGTGTAGTTTCAGAAGCACTGGACGTGAAGATATCTGTTGACTTGTTACTGTCAGACAAAATTTCCGGTTCGGCGACCATCACTCTGAAGAATCCCCAAGGAGACGTAGTTTACGCGGAGAAGAACATCAAGGTAGAGTCTGGGAACACTCGTGCAGAGTTCGAATTCCCTAGTGGAGAGCTTCAACTCTGGTACCCTGTTCGCTACGGAAAGCAACCACTTTATAGCATTGTAGTTGCTGTTTCCGACTCTGTAAGTATCGATGATCCAAGCAGCTGAAATCATTGACCAGTACGTGCCTTAGACTGGCCAGAACATCGATTCGAAGACAGAACGAGTCGCTTTTCGCCGCGTTCGCGTAGTTCAAGAGCCTCTCATCGATCAACCAGGGAAGACTTTCCTGTTCGAAATCAATAATATCAGGGTCTTCTGTGGTGGATCGAACTGGATACCTGCAGATTCGTTCCTTACGACGTCAGTTGTTTTCCGTTAGTTTGTTGTGTGGCTGATCTGGGTTGGCTTGTAGGGTAACGGCAGAGAGATACCGCGCCTGGTTGCAGCTTTTGGTCGATGGGAACCAGAATATGATTCGAGTTTGGGGAGGCGGTATTTACGAGGCAGACACTTTTTACGACATCTGCGATGGTGCGTTCTCTCATCGTGCTTGTTCCCGAGGACGGTTGATGCAGCCAGAATCTTGATAGAACTCGGCAGTAAGTTTTCTCACAAGTCGAGGGGAACTACTGTCTTATACGTTTCCACCAGTCCTCGTCTGGCAGGACTTCATGTTTGGATGTGGTCAAGTGCGCTCGCTCAAATGCCATCCTGCTTAGAGACTGACGCAGACCTGTCTTAGTACCCGGCTTATGACTCCTTTCTGAAGCTCGTTGAAATCGAAGCAGAGCAAAACGTCAAAAGACTCCGCCTTCACCCGTCTATTGTTATTTTTGGTCGGTCTCCGTTCATTGGAATGTTGCGTTGGCCAGTGGCATTAAGTGCGGCATCATGACAGCTGGCAACAACGAGGATTACCAGCTTGCGGAATCTATCAACATTGTTGACTATTCCGACGAAACCTCCGACTTTCGGAAGACGAAGTTCCCTGCGCGCTTTATCTATGAACGCACTTTGCCTTCCATTGTTAGCAAGTTCTGTGATATCCACTATCACAGGAGTTCACCGTACAGCGCGCCTGGGGTGGCTACTACAGATACGACCCTCGGCGATTTACATCAATGTGAGTGATATTAGAGGCGCAGCGCAGCGCACCTGATACCTAGATTAGGGAATGTCTGGCACGGGTCTCAAGAATCCTGGCACAATTGGGACATACTGGCCGGGCGCTTTGTGTCAGAATTTGGAATGTAGGCATTTGGTTGGCCTGGTGCATCGGATATCTCACTTGATGGCAGGCAGGGTTATCCAAACATCCGAACCGTCGACCATTGGCTCGGTGGAGACCGGGCAGAGCGATACCCTCAATCCCGGTATGCTGGGGACAATGATCATCGTACTGAGTCTGACGCGATCTCGATAGTGTGAATAATAACCATAACAAGGCTGACGGGTTCGAACGGCGACTTGAGGTAGCTTCATTGATATGACTGGGATCTCTTCGCTCACCGGGCCATCAATAGCTCTATCTGATTGAAAATTTCAAACATGCGTTTGATATGGAAAGGTGTGTTACCTACAGCACATCCCCTAGCATGCACCGAGAGGTTCTCGCACAGCTACGTGTACTATACACAAGTTATGCAAGCGGAGACTCTTGCATCGGCGTACCGCCTGTGGAGACGTAATTGGCGTGGGAAAGGGAGAGAATACACCGCTGGTGCTTTGGTGTGGCAGGTGAGCAATTCGAAGGCATGCTGAGCGTTGTCTTTCAATACGCTGCGATTCAGATCAATGACTGCTGGCCGGTGACATCGTGGGCAATCATCGATTACTTCTTGCGGCCCAAACCCGCCTACTTCGCCATCGCGCGCGAATTACGCCATTTCACGGTGGGCGTGGAGCGCAAGGAAAACAAGACATTTTCCGACGATCTGTCTGCGGCAGATTTCGAAATTGAGACCGTCTTGCAAGTTTGGGGGACGAACAGCACCCTAACAGAGAAAAAAGCCCGCCTGGAGGTCACGTTGTTCGAGCTGCATTCCGACTGGACACATCAGTTTGTGGAGGACGTCGTATTGCAAGCAAACTCGAGTACCGAATTGTACTCTGGCCCGCTTCCTGGTCAACCCGTCCGCACCAAATCGAGCCAGGTTCCTCGTGTAATCATTGCTTCCGCTCGTCTACTTGACGAATCTGGAGCCGTTCTTGGACGTTGCTCCAATTGGTACGTCAAGTTCGGTCACAGGGTATTGGTTTATCAGTCTTACATCATGGCATAGGCCGGAGCCTTTCAAATTCATCCAGTTCCCCGCTATCAAAGATCTGGGGTTGGTCGTCCAGATGGGCGACGACGGTGAATCTGTGCATCTTTCTGCCAAGAAACCCATAAAAGGTATTGTTTTGGACGCTGAGGGTGAGGATGTCAAATGGAGCGATCAGGCCATTGATCTCGTCCCGGGAGATCCCCAGGTCATTCGAGCTGCCGGGCTTAATGGTAGAGACATCAAGGTGAGGTTCCTAGGCGATGGCACAGCGTGAAAGTGACGCGTAGCGATGTTGTATGATAAACTGCGGAAGTCACAGTTGTACTGGTTCAATGTGATTCGATGACTAGCAAGTTTTGAGGAAAATCCATTATTATTATTTAACCACCAGACAAGACGCTATAGTTCGTAAACAACCAAAATCCCAGGAAGCAAAAAGGCAGCGTAAATTTACAGACAGTACCGCATAAGTACTGAAAGACAGGGATGCAGGAAAGGTGATTATTCGGACAGTCTAAATCCGACTCGGAGAGAAGGCATGTGCTATGGGGAGGAAAATAGACCTAAATACGGATAATGCAAGTCAACAGACACAGCAATGCAGGAGGACGACCCTTTTCTCAGAGGGTAGGATATTGCGGGAGTAGGGGTAACTCAATAGCATGTCTTGAGATAACTATGAGGAAACATGTGACCCGGTAGGTGTCACATAACGATACATTTGCTCGCTTCCGGCTGGTCAGTTTGACTATGTGGTGAACGTTTCTCGATCTCAGCAAGACAGAGTTCGAACACTTTGCCTACAAACCGTTCTCAGGTGCGAGGAACGAACAACAGTTGATGTATACGTACCGACGTTGACGTTGTTCTTTGCACTGGTCTCCACCCATGCGGCCTTGTTGGATTTGGCAAGTTCTTCGCCTTCGCTGGGCTGAACCTGCCTGCTGTTTGGGCTATAAGGATGAACGGTGTCGACAATGCGGTTGACATAGCAAGGCGTGTCGCCGTGCAACGGGTGTATCAACGTACCTGGATTGCAGATCAACCTTTGCACCCACTATCACGCATGGTATGTCATTCTTTCCGCAGAAATCGATAATCTTGTCATAGACGATCTTGACCATCTCAAATGACCTTCTGGATGTGACCGAGTACACTAGAACATAGCCATGTATGCCGATGGCGTGCTTGGAATTGAGAATCGAGTATTCGTCCTAATGACAGAAAGCTTAGATGTGGGGGAGCGTGATCCAAGAAAAGTTACCAACCTGACCAGCGGTGTCGATGATGTCACAATCATATTCGACGCCCTGGTAGACGACGCCCTTGGAAAAGGTGCTCTCGATGGTCGGATAGTAAGCTTCTACAAAGTGATTTTCTATAAACTGGACAACGAGAGAAGATTTCCCTGACGACCCGTTGTTGTGTGTGAGGCCAAAACGAATGTGTGCCGAAGATGCCTACCGACTGAGCGGGAGCCGAGGACAGCAATTTTCCTCTTCCTCATCGTGTTGGCAGCCATATCGGAAGGAGAAGGAGAAGGAAAGGAGGAGAGATTAAATGACAAGAGGAAAGGAAAGAGGACACAGAAGGATGGCAGTGACGGTGTCTGACCGAAAAATGCGGCAACGCTCGTTTACCGAGCCGTTTCTGTGGGGGACACGACAGCAGATGCCAGCGCTGCTCCGAGGCGAAAACAGTCCAGTGGTTGGTGGAGACAAGTATGTAAGACGAAGAAGGGTTAAATAGGACAAGGATGTTATATACGCAAGGACAGCGAGAATAGCTCCATTTTCAAGTATGCGGGGTCTCGACGGTGCCAGTCTGGATTGTCCACGTCCACGCGACATTTCCAGGAACTTGCCCCCCCGTCGATGGTCTCGCCCCCTAGAGAAGGTAATACGATGGCTTCTATAACGTTGTTGGCGTCACCCCAAGCGTCTTGTGATGCCATTCATCTCGACACGACACACGATACGTGGGAGCTGGACAACGTATGGAGTAATTGGGCCCTGCCCCAGCAACCACTCCGAATCCACATCTACCGCTCATACGACGAGCGCAAGATAAGACTAGGCTGCACATGCTCGTCATCCAGGCTGAACAGAGTCCGATCAGCGCCCCACACAAGTCGGATCGTCTCCACCAAAACCCGACCCTATTCGCAATGACGCGCGCCTGCGAAATCCGCGGGCAATTTCAGGACATGCTCGTAAACTCTCCCAAAGAGGGAACCACACATTCTCATCAAAGCTGCACTCGGAGCTGACTGTTCTGGGAACACCAACACGTGGCCCCGGTACTGGCGGCCCCATCAATCGGCTAGTACGTTGAGGGTGCGATAAACACCCAACTAGTTAGCCGAATGCAAACGCAAGACTCACAGCCTCGTCCAAATGCATACAGGCTATCGTGGCTATAAGGTTCAGGCCAGAAGCGATCTCCTGGTATCCAACCACGTTCTCTCGGAGCTGAGGCACAGTCCAGAGCACTGACAGATTTGCGCCTTCATAATGGCGAGAGTGCGGTATCTGTCGGCTTTTGGGTGTCTGGCAGTGACATGGCTGAACTCGACCGATGAGGGCACGGTCACATAAAGCATTGAAACCGTCACCACATGGATGGTGAGAGAATGCAGTGCAGGAAGACGTGACCGATCGGGCTCTCGGGTTTAAGGATGATAAAAGGATCAGTTTGTGGAAGAGTAAGCGCTACACACATTATCTATCTCTTACAGTCACATGACGCAGCATCACTCACGTGACATTTCACAAATTCACGCGTTCAAGTTGCTATGGGACGCGCGAACGCTTGTTCAACTACAGCGTCCAACTGCTTCAGAGCTCATCACATTAGCCGTTCCTTACGCCGAAAACCATATTCGCGATGTCCTCCACCTCCACCCCAAACGATTCTCCCGCCTCTGCTCCAATTCAGCCGATGCACAATCCTTCGCAAGCAGCGCATATCGTCGTTCCGCAGGCACCTCTTGGAAATACGACGAATGGGTCTGTGGTTGCGCCAGGAATGGGCATGAAAGCCCTCTTGGCAAAGAAGATGGCCAAGTCCAAGTATGTCAATGGATCAGCGGCTGGACGTGTATCAACTCGCTGACTACCTCCAGTAACCCTAAATTTATCTCTCCGACCGACAACATGGTTACTCCAGTCAGTCAGAAACTTAACGCTGCTAGACAAAAGCGTTTCGCAAAGTGTGTGATAACGCTCGATCAATGGAATTTGACTGATAACTACTGGCTGGTCAGGGCCGCAAAGCCGACAGGCAATCTCTTCTCGAACAAAGGGGAACCATCGGATGAACAACAAAGCGAGAGTGATGTGGAACCATCCGACTCTAAGTCGCCAGTGACACCTCCACATGAAGACACCAACCCGTTTGAATGACGAGGGCGCAGTGGATCGTGGATGAATGGACGATGTTCTGTAAGAGCGTGGTAATACCCTCTCATATCTGTCGTAGCGTTAAATTGTGTTAGCTGTCTCGCTGAATCTCTCTGTCTGTAGTTCATAGATTATCGGTTTGCTGTATGCCTATGATTATTGTTCCCACGCATTCCCGTGCAGGTCGTTAGGTCGCTACACGTGTGTCTGGTCCACCTTGACTTCTCCTTTCCCCGATTTCCGAGTGACCATGGCTGACGAGCATGTCGAACTCAACCTTGATATGATTGTCTCTGCCCAAGAGATTGACGAAGTAGTCTCGCAATTCAGGTTGTTTAACAGACGACTTTCACAACAGTCAGTAATCTCGCGTTCCCACTGGACTGCACTCACATCGCTTAGGCAGAGGCAGAAGCTCTTTGGCGAGCTCCCCAAAATGACAGAAAGCGATCTAGTCGCTTCTGGCCATCATGGTAAGCTCGTTGGTACCAGCATCGCACGACTCATGGACGCATCATTCATAGATGACGTCTGTCCGATATGTTTCAACACCTTTCTTGCCACCCTAGCAGAGGAAGAAATCGCCCAGGCGATGGACTCCCCTGCTCATCCTGTCGATGAACTTGGAGTCACGAGGCTGCAGAACACGTGTGGCCATGTATTCTGTCGCAAAGAGTTGCGTGTCGTCTGGTTCTCTTGTCTGGACAAACATGCTCATGCACACTCAGCATAATGAAGTGGATCACAGAAGGGGTTGGTCGTCTTGATTTTTGTTTTTCTCGGACTGGGCTTACCTCGGCTGGCAGCATGATTCTTGTCCAAGCTGTCGACGACCACTAATCACCGATGAGGAACGGCGGGAGGGCGGTCCAGGTGTCCTTGCTCAGCCTGGGGAGAGCTGGCTACGGCCCTGGCTCACTGATTCCCATATGGTCGCGAGAGATACTGGTTTACCTGCTCAACTACCAACCTTGCCAATCGACGCTTTCCATGGGCTTGGAGGCGTAGTAGAGAACGACCGGTACCAGTTCGCTGGCATGTACTCTTAATGTCGCATCAGTGATGATGATAATTAAGCCTGCCCTCTGTTTCTTTCGAGTACCATTCTATCTATTCCGTTTTAGGTTCGGACAGAGATACTACTTGTGTATAAGGGGGACGATGATGATGATAACTGGTAGTGTAAAATCGAATGTCCAACCGAGAAAACGCGACGCGAACGCTGTTTATCAACGAAAGTAGATGAAAGCCGATCTCGAGTCCGTGCAACAGAAAAGCGCATATTTGTACGAAGTGTCCAAGCCTCTAGTTCCTCCTGCAGCATCTGAAAATGTTGCGTTTGAACCAATACCACAAACACTTCATCACTTCGTCAGCGCGTGCAAAACACAACGACAGGGAACGACTCACTCCAGCGAACCGCACAGCGGCAAGTAGGAATGTGGAATACAAGATGACGGCAAAGTAAATGTTCTGCTTGTATCGCAGAGCTGCCGCATCCTGAACGGCATCCTGCGGGGTATCAAGACCATTGATATTTTCGATCGCAACCGCTAGTCCAGCGTTTGAGAGCATCCAGAATGCAACTAGACGCGTGCGGAAAGTCTTGTTCTGATCGTCCATTGTGGGCTTCTCGACCACCTCCTTGACTTCGATCTTAGTCACGGCACGCGTTACGGTTTCTTTGAATGCAGCGTCGACATCCTCTTGGATCCGATGTGTATCCTCAACAACAGGAGCGTCCGCATCCTTGCTCTTCGACGAGGAGACCGATGGGAGTGCTTCAGCTTTATCACTGCCCTTAGTACCCCAAGAGACCTATAAAACACGTTAGACATGCACTCATGCACGCGTCAGTAGACTCACATCATGCAAGTTACAGAATGCGTAAACATTGAGGATATTCGTGAAACTCGGTGCTAGGCACAAATATTGGAAGAAACTAGAGAACATGTGCCAGGGGTCTCGCTGTAATACTGGTTCACGCAGGGTTTCACCACGGGAGGCGACAAACTCACGTAGAGGAAAGACGCGATGAAGTAAATCCCTGAGGACATTAATGAGCCTGATAATCCAATCGACAATCGCAACTTACCGAATGTCGAAATCATTGCAGCAATCAATGCACCGACCGGCGGAGTGAAGAATGTCAAGATGACTTCCGCGGTGGTCTTA
>JBBPMW010000918.1:0-13104 GCA_038090535.1 Tylopilus alboater | reverse complement strand
CCAGCAACTTGCTCGGCTATCAAAATCGGTGGACCAAAGAACTCGAGCAAGCTGTGCCGCACCGAGAGACGCGCCCAAATAGAACGGTGCACCTTGAGCATTCAACATGCCAGCATAGGTGATGAGGGAGACGGTCGATGCTGAAAGCGCGCCCAAGATGGGTCGCGTGCGCTCGCCAAACAAGAGCGCCGTAGAGCGAATCCCGACCTTGACGTCGTCAGTCTTATCCTGTGGCAGGTAGCGTGAGACGACCGGTCACGGGGTGCGACGCGCGCAACTTGCCTGGTGGGCGTAGATGGTATCGTAGACGAGCGTCCAACATATCCCGCCCGCGTACAGGGGTAGACAGACACCCCAGTCGACGGCGCCTGCCACCGCGGACCAGCCGAGCAGTGCGCCCCAGTTGAACGCCAAGCCTGTATGTACATGCGTCGGCGCGCGATTCGGGTGAGCTCGGACGCGCCGCGTGTGGGGCCAACGTACCGAGGACGGCTTGCGGCCAGTACGTGATGCGTTTCATCAGCGGGTAGATCGTGACGATGGAGAGGGAGGACGCGCCGAGGAGGATGCTGTGCAAGGCGGAAGAGAGACGTGAGGAGACACGTAGGGACGGAGGCGGGGATGGAACGCGCCGTCCCCGACCGACGCGACGCACCTGTACGTGTTGAGCTGCAGCAAGACGCCGAGCCCGACGGCCAGCTGGCCCGCGAGGAACCCGAGCGCCTGGCGGCGCGTGATGTCGCCGCGCGCGAGCGGCCGCGTGCGCGTTCTCTCTGTTCGTTCGGAAAGAGTCACGAAACGCGAGCGGGGAAGGGGCGGGACTGACCGACCGCCTTGTCGAGATGCTTGTCCCACATGTCGTTGATGGTGCAGCCCGCGCCGCGCATCACGAGGGCGCCGAGACCGAAGAGACCGAGGTATGTGAGCGAGGTCGTGAGCGGGGCTGCGTGCGCGTAGGAAGCCATGGTGATGGACCACGCTGAAATGTGCGTATGCATACTCAGCGGGAAAACGGAAAATCGAGAGTACCCCATAGCGCGCCCGGGGGAAAGACGTACCGCACGGATAAAAGAGTAAGAGGGTCCCGATGGGCTTGTCAACCCTGGTCAGGTAGATGTACGGTCGTACGCTGGCCGGAAAGCGGTCGACCCATGTCGTCGGAGGGGGAACGCTGGAAGTATAACGAATGAGAGGCCGTGGTGCGATGGGAGTGCTTGGTCTGGCTGCCAGGTAAGATCTTGGGCTGCAACGAAGTACCAAGTTTCGTGTAGACCACGACGAAGAACTCGTCCGGAAGGATTTCTGGGCGAGCCCGCTTGCCAACATGATAGGATTATGCAGTACACACATAAGTTAAAACTTGGCCTCCCACGAGGCCGTCACCAATTCGCGTCAGGGTCAAGGGAAAATGGGAATGGGTAACAGCCAGACACGACGCTTAAACGTACGGAATGATAAAGGGAGTACATGCAAGACAATACAGAGTTATAGTGTGCAAAAGGATGCCTGAGAATGATGCAAGAACTAGGGAAAAAAAAGACGTCGATTGTTCACCACTCTTTTGCGAGCTTGAAAGACCATTCCCAGTCTGTCCATGTCGTACGTCAAAACTCGGGTATGCCCGCGAGATTCAGGGGACATACCAGCATAGACATTGCCATCATCGTCGACGACACGACTCTTGACATTGTATGAACCCGAGCGAGCGAGAAGACCTGTCGGTGATTCTTCGGGATCAAAGTTCTTGGTGTATGGCGCTCCGGTGGGATTAGGGCCATAAGAACCAAGCATCTGCTCTAATTTGTCCACTAACCGCAGGTTAGGCAACAGATTATTTGCCAATCAAACTTGGATGCTCACCAGGGATACCGGCCTTCTTCACGACTTGGATATAACGGACACCCTAATAAGACTCCCATATGAGCACATCCATTGTGAGATCTACGCAAACGAGCGACATACCGAGATGATCGAGTGGTTCACTTTGAATGTGATGCGCACGCTGATGACATGTGAGGTGGAAGACGACGGCGAGGAAGAAGATACACACTTGTACTCGACACCTTCTTTGATGGTGATGGGATTCTTCTTGGTGTCCGCTAGTTTTGCCGTATCTGCGAGGTTGAAAGCGAGCGCCTTGCCTGGAGGGAGCGTGGGCGAGGCGAGCTCGAGGGTGAGGACAGTGACCTGATGAAAACGCGTTGAATATTACGAGCGCCACCCGATGGACGACGTGAACGAGTAGGGGTACCTTGGGGAGACTGGTGTCTCCAGCGGGTGCACCAGGGGCGATGCCTAGACTGGCTTTCCAGCGCGCAAGACTTTCGTCCTCGGCATCCAGTTTGGCGTACTCATCGGCGGTCTTCGCCGCACCTGGCTTGTAGCCTGGAAGTCGGATCAGATGGGACCAGACTGTTTGGCGCGCATGACCTACCTGGGGTGACGGAGGGCTTGAGATCGTCCTGGTCATCGTGCTAGAGGGGTATGTTGTCAGTCGATGCTGGGCGAAGGAAGACGAGGACTGACCGAAGCCATGCTGGGAGAGAGCAAAAAGTGGGGAGAGGAGCGTTGAATCTGCGTTGAGAGTCGTTATCATTGATTTCACACGGCTGTTAATCACACCACGACCCAACGCGACCATCGTGTTACGACTAAATTGCTATCGCAAAAACAAGAAATACGGTTCTACATATTCAAGAAAACGAGCGAAGGTGGTATAACCGTGACGGTATACATATCTGCACAACAGCTGAAAAAAGAGTGGACGCTTTACCAAAAGCACGAACGCCGGATCCGAACATTCAAGTACACACGCAATGCACGCTCGCAATCTATCAAAGGGTATCATCAAAAGCACAACAGCTGCGGCGAGGCGACGTCGTGCATGCCCTCTGACCAGAATGGCCTTGTTGAGTGCACAACCAACCTAATTTCAGGGGACACACGTACCGCCTTTAAACCAGCATTTGCCTTTACTCAGGTGAAAGCATTTAGAACCATTCGGGCAGGTGTGACCCCAGCAACAACGGTCGCCATATGGGCATTGGAGGCCTGGTAGCACATGTAAGTAAACGCGCCGCGGTTCATCCATCGGGCTCTGCACCATTTTTGAGAAAGTTACAAGGCGCTTTCTTAGCATTGGAAGCCAAGGTCGCCAATTGATCCGGGGTCAGCACATAGTCGTGAGAGTATTTACAGGTCCCCTGCGCGTGTGCTTCAGCTTCAGACCGACGTCCAGTAACATTGCGTACTTACGCCTTTAGTGCAGGACATGAGGTAAAATTCATTACAAGGCGGAGGTGAATCTACTCAGGTCCGTCAGTCCGGTACACTTGGGGAAAGAGACCGTCGACAGACGTTTGTGAAGCGGCTGTTGTACAAACCAATATGAATCAGCACGACGACCTCGAGTACCACCTCTACTCACCAAGTTGGGGTCAATCAACTTACCAGTCGAGGGTGTTGGTATACTTGGAGGGGAGCGTGGTGTTGGCAAACCACCGGTTATAAGAGAGGGACTCAGACAAGTGACGTTCAAGGGAGGGAGGTGGTGAATGGTACTGAGGGGCGGCGTGGCTTGATGCGTCATGAATACATTATCGACGTATAGAGTGGGCAGACGGAATCGAGGAGAGTGCTTCGCGCCAGCACCTGCCGCTTCAAGGAACGCCAGTTTGCCCACCAAGCCATCGCTTTGGAGCGTGGTAATTGTCGACGCGTACGGACTATCGGAACCACCTGCATCCGCGTCAATCATTTACAAGTCGCCAGTTGTGACAGAGCGTCTTACCAGCAAGGAAGATCCGCTGTGTCTGTGGAAAACGAATGTAGGTTTGCAGATATTCTTTGATCACCCAAGTTGAACAAGGTGGATGCGGAACACAGGAAACAAGGAACAGACCTGTTATCTTTGTAAATGTGGCATCTTTGCCATACCCGACATCCACCAGCAAAAATCTTGGGGACGCCTGGCTAAAGCCCATTGTAAAGGCCTCCAACTGTTCAGGGGTACATAGTTGATGGCGCTCGAGAGCGCTGGCGAGTCCTATCCTGTTATAATAAATCGTGATCCAAAAGGACAGCTGCCCCAAAAAGTGGATGTCTTCGCTGGTTAAATAGTCGGCGACTGCCTTGGTCAGCTGCTGAGCAGCCTGGCGACCACCTTCATGACCCTGTCTGAGGAGGGCCTCGGTAAATACGCAAGCATCACCGTCGACGACGCAGAGAATTAACAAGCTCTGGCTCTGTTCGGGGACAACGATGAAACCAGTCCGTCGAAGTGCGGCAAGAAATGATACGAACCATTAGGGACTCCATGGATGCAACCTGACTGTTGAGAGACGAGAGCCTTCCTTTAAGGGCTTTTGCCTCCCGTTCTGCCCCCTCGAGTGCTGTGGCATGAGCTTGCTTCCATACTGCTAGCTCAACCTCTAGCTCTGCTAGGCGGTTCTCCAGATCGACGTTTCGCTTAATTGTCGCCGAGGAGAGGGCTATGTGGAAGGGTCAGAGTATCCAAAGTGGGGTTTGACATGTGGGTCATACTCAACAGTCGCGTGACCGTCTCGTCCCTTGCAAGGAGAAAACGAGACCGTCGAATCAAGGCCTGTAGCATAACACTCAGGATCTAGTACACTTACCAAGCCTGTTGGCTGACCTCGGTGACCTGGGGAGTTGCCATAATAAAGGCAAGCAGGGTGAAGAGAAAATGGCGGACGAAAGGAGGGCGGCCCTTTTTAAAGAATGGAAGCCAGGTCGATGACCGGCGCCTATGAGTAGTTAATCAGGCTAGATCGCGGTATTCCGGCCAGCCGATAAGGGAAGCATCTTGATCTCGAGCTAGAGAAGATGACTCGGTTTCAGTAAAAGTCGAGAGTCACGCGAACCTAACTCATTTCGCATCCGCCGCGAATCATGGTCGAGTACGTCAATGGAACGTTCCATCAGCGTTGACGTGTTCATTAAAGCTCGCCGCGCTCCAGCCCTGAGAAGAAAACAAAAAAAAAATCGTGAAATTCATATATGTACAAATCGCTTGGCAGGCGGGCAAAGATTCCGACGGCATTCAATCCCTCACATCTCGACAATGCCGTGTCCTCGACGAACGAGCGCGTATGAATTTTCAAGCGTTCCGGTGCATTCCAGCTATACAAGGCCTAAGAACGTAGTTCAGTGACATAATGAAACACGAACCAGCTTGAAATTTGCATTTGCCCAATTTGAGGAAGTAACATGTCGGTCCTTGCGGGCACACATGTCCGTACACACAATCATCGCCAAATATACAAATTCCACCTACGAAGAGCAGCGTAAGGGATCCGGAATGTGACAAACTTTGGGAAAGTTGCCAGACCCTCGTTGGTGACCTTGCAAGGCGTCTTTTTAGCGTTCTCGCTTAGTTCTTGATAGTGTTCTTCCTCCAGTATATAGTCATGACCGTATTTGCAGTCTGATCCGTGTCTGCACTGTGCAAGGTAAAACAAGGTGCAAGGTGCGGGGTTATCTGTAACAATCAGTGAGAGTCTATAGTAAATGAGTGGTGCGGATCGACGAACGCTTTGACAACGACTGATGGACTCGGTCAATCAGGTATTGATACAAAAGGGTATGAAAACTCAACTAATTTGGGGTTGATGCGGCGTTGTCTCCCTGGCGACGACAACCTGCGAGTGAACTGAACGAGTTGCGCCGGATGAGCATCGTTTACATCTGTGGACAAGCTGCTATCGCTGGATTCATAATGAACGGGATCATTCCGGCCGATTTGGAGCGCCGATTTATAACTTTGAATTGAGTTACGTCTGGGACTGGAGTTGGGAATATCTATGGGGGCGTGAGTTGTAGTTACTAAAGTGGATGATAAATTGGATATCTGGGGGGTTTGTGCTGCTAGCCTGGGGGTAATTGGTAGGCCAGGGGGAGGACCGGTCGCAATAGATGTGTAGGAAGGGGGGACGAGTTTAGAAGTGATGAATAAATCTGGGACACGAAGTTCTGGAAGCACGAGTGCTTTGATGTCGAAAGCGACGTCGGCGTAACCAGGCATTAGAACGAGCTTGTCACGGAAACCTTCAGTAATGACTGAACGAAGGACGTTGACGTAACCATTGTCATGGGATCCTAGTAGAGATAAGTATGTGTGAACGATGGGTGATGGAAGGAGAGGGAAAGCGAGAC
The DNA here is from genome assembly GCA_038090535.1 of Tylopilus alboater. NCBI lineage: Eukaryota > Fungi > Basidiomycota > Agaricomycetes > Boletales > Boletaceae > Tylopilus > Tylopilus alboater. Next base: position 6,930 of record JBBPMW010000918.1, on the reverse strand, counting down.
ACCTCCAAATATAATTTTGTGGGTCTGGGGAAGACGAACATTATCTTGGAGATAAACTGCGGGGGAACGTGTTCGGGGTGAGGCAAGGGATAGAGCGAAAGAGGCAAATGACCTTTAATTTTAGCATCTGCAGCCTCCTTGCTACCGCCGACGTCGACCATGAGGAAACGTTCGGCAGCTTGATTGAAACCAATGATGAAGTCATCAAACTTTAGTCTGGCGGGAGAAAGGCCGACTCTGGTAAAGGTTTCGAGGAGGCCGCGCTTGTTGTAAAATAGGTAGACCCAGAGGTGGAATTTTTCATGCCCAAGATCGGCGGCAAGGAAGTGGCGCACGTTTTCGGTCAGCAACCTGGCAGCCTCGAGGCCACCTTCCTGGCCTTGGGTGATGAGGTCTGGGGCGAATATAGTTCCGTCGCCATCCAAGAGACAGATGATGCGTTTCTCGTGTGCCTGGGAGAGCGATAAGAGGGAGGGCAAGCGGAGAGAAGAAAGGGGAACAGACCTTTAACGCATGGAGTTCTGAGCGGAGGAGTGCTGCTTCCTCCGTTTTTCGTTTTACCTCGTCCTGTGAGCTGGTGTAGGCAGCGCGAAAAGCGCCCAGGCTGGTGGATAATTCGTCAATACGGGCGACGTATTCGCGCTCCTTTACGAGCAATGCATCAATTTCGGCTATATTGGGGGTGAGGTTGTGACGTGAGAGGGGAAGAGAGACGAACACGACAAGTGAAGGAGGGCAGTGCGACTGTAGAGAGGGTGAGCTGGGGACGGCGAGACGGAGGGGGGGGAACACCCACACAGGATGACCATCCATGATGAAGCTTGACCATGAGGCGACGAGACCCTCGCACTTGAATCAAGGCAGCATTGATGCGTGGGAATATATCACGTGTGCGTGTCTCGATCGCAACGCGCGACGTTCTTGTCGCTCTTTGTTGTCATGTCCCTCTACGCCTCGCTGGGTGTGTCTCCGCGCAAGAAACGCGTCTGCTCCAGCCCAGACGACGTTTCCACCCCAAAGCGACGCAGAATCGCGTACGTGTCGTCTTTTCTCTCTCACCCTCGCTCACAAACACCCTGCTAGGCCACCCACCCCTCCCCGTTCCGTTCACAAACCCTCGCGCTCTTTACCCCCCCATCTCGCCCGTCTCGACAACATCCACTCCGCTCTCCAACACGCCCTCTCTCACGCCCTCGCCACGTCTGCAGTCTCCCCTTCAGAACAGACAGGCATCATCCGCAACGTCCTCAATCACCTCTCCGTCGCAACCTACTCCGGGTTTACCACAAAGTTTGACGAGCATGATCTCAGGCGTCTCTGCTGGATCTGGGAATGGGACTCCACTTCCCTCCCCACCACGTCCCATGACGATCCCAATCCGTTCCTCGTCCCCACTGCTCCTCCTCCCCAAAAGGACTGGACGCGTGGGTCAATGGGCTTCGTCATCAATTCCACCTCCCATTACTCAAAGATCGCCGGAAAACGCGTCCCCGTGTACGGCATCGGCATTGAGGTCGAGATGGACATCGACAAGGGCATGACCGGTGGCGTGGCTGCAGTCGCAAGATGGACCGCGGATGCAGAAAAACGACGCGCACAGTTCCGCTCAAGGCTCGAAACCTGGGTTAACGTACTCCGTTTGCTCCCCTCTCCGTCCCTTCCCACTCACCTTTCTTTTCGCAGAACCATTCGGATACCACCCCCATTCCAAACGTGCCCTTGGCAGACCTGCCTCAGCTCGTGGTTCACTCCATCCAGCCTTCGTCCCTTACCCGCGCACTTGCATCCGCATCTCCAAATGCAACCGCCCTTACCAACATCCCTCCCTCCAGCCCCTCCTCTCCCTCCAAGTCCCCTTCCAAGTCCATTGGAAAAACTTCCTCCGCAGCTCGCGAATTCCCCGTTCCATTTCCGATTGCGAAATCCCACTCCACCGACGCTTCACCACCCAAACCCCCACTCCTTCAAACGCCATCTCAGCATAAGCGCGTCAATCCTCTTGCGGGACTTCTCACTCCACAGACACCTGCCCGTAAACGTCTGCAATCCGAAGCATCCGACGCACTCCCCACGACACCCGTCCACCAGCGTGGCCCTGATGCCCAGACCGCACCATCGACTCCAAGCACCTCCCGCCGTCAAGCCCTATATGATCGCGTCCGCCTCAAATCATTGACCTCCACCCCCGTCAAAGCCAAGAGTGCCGAAGTTACAGGCGGTAAACTGACCAGAGATCAGATTCAGAAACTGGGCCAGGAAGAGATCCGACGGCGTTGCTTGCTCGGTCGCCTGGGTGGTGTTGCCGAAAGCATCTGGATGTAAGTGCGAGCCACGTTCATCATAATTCACAAACTAACATCACCAGGTTGTTCTCATCCCCGGTCGGGTCGACCGCAACGCCAACTACTCGTAAGCGTAAAGCTCTCCCCGCCAGCGAGGTTATGGCTGCCGTCGTGAAATCTTCCCCCGTTCCAATGTCGACGTCGGAAGCGTCTGAATCACTGAAACTGTTGACGACGCTATGTCCGTTCTTCCTCAGACCGCTTGATATCAATGGCGGGGAATGGCTCGAAATGCCGCCTACCTCGTCGACCTCAGACGCCACTGAAGGTGCTGCAAAACAGGACGTCTCGAGTCCCACAAAGCCATCGGGAAGCAAAATGGCCCCTCCCCCTAGCCCCGGATCCAAATTGCGTCTGGACAGTGCAAAACAGTTGCTTACCCGGAGCCCCCGGAGAGTCAAGCGGGAGGCAGGAGGAATCAGGGAAGTCAGAGAGATGATCAGAAGAGAGCTGGAACTTCATGATTGATCGACAGTGCTTTCATTTACTTGCGTTTATTGGCTATTTGCGACACCTCCCTTTGTTACTTTTTTCTCGTTTTGCGACACCTTGTAACTCCGATCACCGTACTTGTATTCTTCCAGCGACACCAATTCTACTCTACCCCGTCCAGAAATTCTGCCCAAACATCTTCCAAGTGGTACAAAATACCGATATGCCCACCGTGAAGCGTCTTAACCTTGGTGTTCTTGTAAGAGGCGGCTAGGTACTCCGTCCACGCTTGCGGGGCTTCTTTGTCCCCAGGACTTGTCACCAGCATGACAAATGGACGAGAATGCTCCTCGTCCAATGCGTCCGGCCGAAATCCCCAGTCCGAATGCAAGACAGGGGACATGAGCTTGAAACCTTCCCAAGATTTGGCTACGCTGCGCACGACGTTCTCCGCAAACCTCCTTTCCATCTCACCCTCCGCGATCCCCTCCCTGGCCCTCCACTGCGCAAACTCGACCTTCTCCGCCGCGTCCATCTTGTCGAAGAGAAACCCCCGCAGAAACTTTTCCGCATTCTCGACCGTGGACACCTTTCTCGCCATGCCAAACGCCACGAGGCGGGCGAACGCGAGGCGGAACGGGAGCCACTGGCCGATCGGCCCGACCATGGCATAGTTGCCCCACGTCATGTGCTTCGCATAGCCCTTGTGGTAGTGGAAGGGCGTGAGCGACCCCATGAGCAGCACGCCGACGATGCACCGCCCGTACGGGAACTTGTCGTACGGCGAGCCGTACAGTATCTGCGCCGGGACCGTGCCGAACGACCCCCCGGCGACGTAGAGCTGGATGTCCCGCCAACGCTCGGGGTAGAGGTGGTCGAGGAGGGCGGTCATGTCGCGCGTGAGGCAGTCGACGTAGGACGTGGACGGGGGAGGGGGGGAGGTGTTGCCCCACCCGGGGAGCGTGGGGCAGACGTGGTGGATGTTCTTGGACGCAAGGGTACTGGAGACTGGGGACGTCTCTCCGACCGTGAAGGCGCCGTGGAGGTATAGGAGGACGGTCGTGCTGGACGCGTTTCCGGACGTGGCATAAGCCAGCGTACGACCGCCTGGTAGCGCGAGCGTCTTCTCGTCGGTCATATTGTTTCGCAACTTCACGGGTTACCGGGAGCTGCTCAGCATTTGAAGTGGTTGCGGGGCGCAGTCATGCCAATTACATTCGCTTCTGCGCCCGCAGCGGGAGATGGAGGGCGTTAGTGCCTTGATGGAGGCTGCTCAGTATTTGAAGCGGTTGCGGCGTGCGGTCATGCCACTTCTGCGCCCGCAGCTGAAGATGGAGGATGTTGACATACTCGCCGCGCAGCCTATCAATCCTGGCTCATCTGTGCATTCGGGCTCAAGAGAAAGTGTCTGAGTAGCCATAACAGCGAAATTAGATGCGTGCCCGCTTAGCTCAGTGGTAGAGCGCGTCACTTGTAATGATGAGGTCGGTTGTTCAATCCAGCCAGTGGGCATCTATTTTTTTCCCCCGAATCATGGACACGAAAACGAATGAGCCGAGGTGCAAGAACTTTCCTTTTCCGGACCGGGAATCTTTGGATTGCCGCCTTAGTATTTTGTGTACTTAGAGTTAGCCAGCTGCTACGTAGTACGTACGCAATAGATGCACTTGTCCAAAAAGAAAAAAGCAAGTTTCCTTTTCTCGATGAGCTTCCTTCGTTGGCGCACGTGTATCCAAATAGTGTCTAGACTCTTACAGCATGACTGGAGTCCCCGCCAAATGCAGTGTCGCGGACGGCACTTGTTCCATGATATATCCGTACGGTTAAATTACACTCAAATTTACTGGCTCAGTTCCGCCCGGGTTGTCTTCTCATACTGCGCACAATCCACGACATAGCCTTGCCTCCGACTCTCCTCCGCAGCAAATACCGTAAGATGACTCCTCAGTACTTCTCCCACATCCACGCCGAGAAGGGATTGATCACCTGCGCGCACCGCGTTGACGAACGTTCGAATGAGGCCGATGTCTCCCCCTCCGTGGTGACCACCTTCGTTGAGAGGATGATGTCTTGTCTGCTTGCCGGTTCGGAAGTCGGTCACCGTAAACGCGTTCATGTCGCCAACGATCTCGCCGTGCGTAAAGTGAAGGCGTGTTTGGCGTTCGCAGATGAGGGAGGTATACGCAACCATCGTGAAAGAGGCTGTCGCTCCAGAAGAAAACTCGATGTTGACCACCTTGGGCATGGAATCAATGAACGCTGACGACCACGGGAATGCGTTGGGACACGTACCTGGTGGTCACAAACGTCGTTGTCGCTTTCGTAGACGCACTTGCCGTAAGGACCGTTGTGTAGTGCCTCTGTTATGTTCTCGATGTCGGGTACGCCGTCTACGAGGGTGCTTGCAGGCCAACTGGTATGTCCTCGGGAGACAGGATCCAGGTATACTGTGGGGACGGTTTAGGGACCGAGAATCACTGTGCACGAGGGGCGAACTTTTCTTTGCGCTGTATGGACATTCGTTCTCAATGGGACATTCGAGGCATCGCGATGCACTCCCAGCAGTTATTGGTTTCCTGTCCTTCTTGAAATGATGCAGAGATCCGAACGAGGACACCCTGGTAGGAGTAGCTGGGGACAGCCAATGACAAAGAATGTCGATATCACTAGATAGCATCCTTAGATGAGAGAGTGATCAAAGTGGAAGACGACAACGATTTACTGGCAGCTCTTGGTCATGAGGGAGAAGGAGCTCTCCACTTCCTTGGCCCAGTTACCCCGGACATATGAATGGGCAAAGTGGAAGTAACCGACGGGCTCGATGTGCACGGCATTCACGAGCTCTCCTAGCTGGCCGGAGCGCACTACTTCTGTGACCGCCCGACTATATGGCGAGTAACGCAATACTATGCTGACGCCATCAGCCCTTGGGTCGACACTCGTGGCGGAGGTGCGCACCATGTCCCATGCCAAATATGATCCCTGCCTCGTTCACCGCCTTCTCCATCTCGACGAGATCACGCAGGTTGGTTGCCATCGGCTTTTCGCACAGGATATGATATCCCTGCCGAGCAAAGGCTAGGACGACATCCTTGTGCATATGGTCCTGCACCGCGACGATGACAGCATCCGCCAGGCGCTTTCCAACGGCCTCAAGCGTCTCTACGGACGCCTTGAAGAGATCTTGCCACGTGTGGAAGACGAGGGTATCGTCGACGGCATGCGCCTTGGCGAAGCGAGTGCGGGTGTTGACGCGGGGTTCTGCGATCGCGACGACTTTGCATTGATGAGGCTGATCGAGGGCGTAGACTGCGTAGTTCTGTGGGCGTACGAGTCAGTTCGCTCAGGGGTCGGCGATGGACTAGATGCGTACCGTCCCGCGCTGCCCACAGCCAATGACGGCGAGGGTGATAGGTTTGATGGGGCCGCTGGGGCTCATGATGGTATCCTTTGGCTTTGTCCTGGAAGAGGAGCGGGGTCAGAGAGCCCTGGTGTTCAGCCAATCCACGACATGTGACCGCTATAGGTAGCGCTGGCGGTCCGAGAGTGCTGTAGGCGTGCATGTCGAGAAGGAGAGGCGATAGGCTGAATCCAAGTCAGCCGAGCGGATTCACATGCCTCGTCTCCTACCGCGGCTACTCAGAGCACTCCAGGATACACCCCTCGCGTCCTCCAACCCGAAACACGTCCCCCGACGCTCGCGAAATGTTGGTGCTTGCAAGCGAAAATCGTTATATCGACCGACTCCTGGTTGCTTGCCGTCTTTCCACCCCGCCGGGCGGACGCGCTCGATTCTGCTCGACGAGAACCCGGTGACGGACAAGCGGGTATTCACAAGGCACAAGCGTCTCCCTCCGAGAGTGCGTCTGGGTCCTCGACCGGTCGCGCACCAAGAATACGACGTTCCGAGGGAGATGACCGCCCAAGAACGCGAGTGGTGGTCGAGCCCGTACCGTGCGTTTCGACTACTCGTTTCCCCCGCTTCGTGATGAGACCTACCGACGACAGTCAGGATGTTGGCCACGCCGCTGCGACAATGCACGCTTTCCAAGAGGTATCTGCCCAACGGTACGTGCATATTTTCATGTACGAATGTACGAATGCCTCTCATCTTGGTTTCATGTTCAGATTTTCTCGTCAGACTCGCGGTGCTTCG
>JBBPMW010000917.1:0-13109 GCA_038090535.1 Tylopilus alboater | reverse complement strand
GTTTGTATAGCCACGTCGATGGCTCCCCAGCCGACACATCCCGGTAGCGGTGTCTCGTACGTGTCATGGTTGGACAACGACGCGTTGCTGTTCCTGGCAGAGGCGAGTGGCTGGCGGAACCCGTGGGTTTGCCGACTGTCCTTCCGGGACGCAAAACCGGTCTTGAAAACTCCAATCCAGGAAGACTTTGCCTCGGTGTACAAGTTGCTGGGTGCCTCCTACTACGCGCCCCTGGACTTTTCGGAACCTGCTCATGATCAGCCACCCCAAGGTGTACGTGACCGCGACATTCAAAAGAGAGAGATGTTGTTCGTAGCCTATCGCGGGGGCCGGAGCGTCCTGTACGTCGTCGACCTGGCTCTCCGAGGAGAAGCAGAGGCGATTGAGCTCGATTGCCCCTTTGTGGACGTCAGCTGTATACGAGCCGTTGGCCATTCGACAGCGGGAGACGCGGCCCAGGTCGTGTTCATAGCATCCAGCGCCGACGCGCCAAACACGGTCGTGTTTTGCTCTATCTCACGGCTGGGCAATGGATACAAGGCGTCGTTTTCTTCAACCCGGACTGCTCCTATGGAGAACTTGACTCTGCCCCTATCTCTGCCTTGCCCCATGACGTTGACGGACGGCGAGGGCGAGCCTCTGCACATCGTCTACTACGCGCCATCGAACCCCGCATTCGTCGCTCCAGTGGGAGAGCGGCCGCCGTGCATCGCCAACGTACACGGTGGGCCAACCCTCGTCGCGTTGCAAAGTTTGGACTTGACGAAGCAGTGGTTCACCAGCCGAGGCTGGGCGTGGCTCGATGTCAACTACCGCGGGTCCTCTCTCTACGGCCGCAAATACGCGTGAGCGTCCTCGCGCGAACAGTCATAGTGACCGAGCTTGCTGACCGCCCTACACAGCGATCGTTTGGACGGTCAATGGGGCGTCCTAGACGTCCTGGATTGCGTTCGCGCCGCGCGCGCGCTGTCCTCTCCGCCGTATTCGCTCGTTGATCCAGCGCGCTGCGTCATCAGGGGTCTGTCAGCCGGGGGATACACCGTCCTCAGCTATGCCGCGGGCACGTACCGCACGGGCGATGCGCCGCCCGCGTCGGCAGACACAGAGACAGACTTTGCCTTCAGAGCTGGAGCATCCCACTTCGGTACAGCGGACCTTGCCGCGCTCGTGCGGGCCTCGCACAAGTTCGAGTCGCACTACGTGTTCAAGCTGCTGGGCGGTCGGCCCGACCAGCCCGGGATGGCGGACGTCTATCATCTGCGCTCGCCAGTGTTCCATGCGGACAGGATCGTGATGCCGTTGTTGGTACGTGCACACGCCCGTTTTTTTCGACTTGACTCGGCCGTCTGACCCACTGCATCCATGTTTTCTGTGGTACGTGCAGATGCTTCAGGGCCTAGCGGATCCAGTTGTGCCGCCGGAGCAGTCGGAGGCGATGGTCGATGCGATCATGGCTCACGGCGGCGCTGACCGTGTCAAGTATAAGACGTACGAGGGAGAGGGGCATGGATTCGGTCGCGCGGACACGAATAAGTCTGCGCTGGAAGAGGAGGCGACGTGGTTTTCGAAATGGTTGGGCATCGAGATCAGATTGTAAACTGACGAATGTATTTTAGTAACCTTGAAGCCCGAACTAAGCCGCGACTGGCACTTACCGTTAGGAGACCTCTGGAAGCTGCACTGTTACTGTAGATCTGTCCGCTGGATAACAGAATTCAGCACTGAGCAAGGGCCCGGATGTCAACTGGCGCTATTGCAATGACCGGCATCCTTTGTGGTCACATCTTCCGAAAGACGTGGATGCCGCCGTCACGGTGGTCACTGCAAACGCACCAGAGCCTCAAATTGTGCCACCAACTGCATGGCGACTCTAAATAGACCCTGTCACAGCCGCTCCCTCACCGTCCAGCACCACTATAACCACCTCATGTCTACACAAGTTCCCAGAAAACCCAGCTTCATAACCCCGTTTTGCCCCGACCCATCTAGGATTCTTCTCGGGCACCCACTTTTCCAGAGGGCAACTCTGCATCCAGCGACATGCCCACACCCTCTGTATGACGTTATTCAATGGGTCCATTCTATTGCATTCGCGATGGTGTCTCCACGGTGCAACGGTCACGCAGTAAAGTCAACGGGAAGACGTCCGCGCTAACCGTTCGCGTTGGTAAATGAGGCGACGACGACGGCGAAACAACGCTTTCATGGACAATCCCCGTAACTGAGGTTCATTGCGCCCGGCGCGAACTACCTCCACAACATGAAACCCGTCGTCGTCTACGGTGACTTCAAAGGCGTCTGCTTTACCACTCTCACCCAGCGCTCTCTGCAGACCAACATTCTGACCAGCGACGAGGGGCACGCGCTGATTTCTGATTTCGGGTTGTCGACGGTCGAAGAGCTCTCGCTCACCGACATGGGCTTGCGCGCTGCATGGTACTCAAGCTGATTCTGTCGTTCATCGAGGAGAACGGCATGTAATATGCCCCGTCACGCACGAGAGCGACGTGTTCCCGTTTGCGTGTCTACCCCGACGGCCCACGACCAGCAGTGTATTCACGACGTACTATTCTTTCACGTTTGTACCATTAGTGTGTCTCTGTCCTTTGCTACTCTTGTCGTACCGGGTCGCTCGTCCAGCTAGACCCTGCGCCGTGTTTGGGATCAACCCAAAGTTGAGGCCGACATCGAGACCTTGAGGAGGAAGAGGATTGAACCTGCATGTTGCCAGTAAAGTCATTCGGGCCGACGCGCGGCGCTTGTCGTAGGTGGGGAGTGCTTTCATGAGCGATGTGGGTGAGAAGTAGAGATAGGTGGGGTTGTGTTGGATCCAGAGGCGTTGCTCAAGTGGATGTCAGCGTGGGATTCGGTGACAATGCATGCGAATAAGTATAAGTCAGCCCATCAACAGTGCAAGCAGCGCCGACACCGACGCCGAGGAAACTCGGTGGTGAAAGAGCATACGCTGCGGCTAGTTCGCCTATATGATTGATCTGAACATTGGTAGTAGTAACTGAATTTCAGTAAGAAAATTTCAGTGAGATACGTTGGCGGGATAGATGAAGATTGGCTGAGCTGGACCCGCCGTGACTCAGTAGGCAGCGACTCACCTTGCTCAAACCTTGCTGGACAGTACCCACTGCAAGTTCTGCATTTTCTTTCGTGATGTATGGGGCAGCAGGGAGTTTATAATGAATGAATAAAGAGCAGAAAGTTTACTTCAGGCCACGAAAGCACGAAAAGACCGACTCGGAGTATATGTACAACATGCATATATAGCATTCTGCCAAGGCCCCACCATCACCACCATCACTGAGCACCTCTCCCAACTCAAATTCTAATCAAGCCGTTAATCGTGTTCTGTGGTCCACTGGGAACCAACGTCAACCCGCCACACTCCTCAACCGTTCAGCCGCCAAAGTTTTGACAGCCACTTTTAACAGAAAAACTTGTAAGCGATACACAACAAAATGGATGTGCAATGAACACTCACTCCCCCTCGATGCCAGCCGGGCAATTATGACCACGACGGGCAACGGCAAGCACGTCTGCGTTACGCTTCGCCACTCCGTCTGCGTTAGAGACGATATTCGTTGGCAATGCAGCTGCAACGGCGATGATGCTGAGGAGCGTGAGCACCAGCTGGGTGAACAACATGGTATAACAGGCAGAGGTGAGTTAGGAGTGGGTACTGCTGAGAGATTCGCTAGGTTGGGTGATGGAGAAGAGTCAGACTCAACTCGACTTAAGTAAAAGACGCAGGCATGTTACGGCAGGGCAAGCCAGTATGATGGCAGCCCAGGGTTTTCTCCAGGTGTCGTTATTCAATGAGAGTGGTGTCAAGCTCATTGTCAGCAATCCGCTCTTCTCTTTATCTTGATACGACCAGAACAGCTATCTTCTAATCTCGAAGCATCAGGTCTCTGGATTTGGGAGGCAATCAAATGTCTCCATTGTAGCTACTGCTACTCCAATCCCTCTCACAGCCTCGATCTTTTTTTTTTCGCTTAAGCTAACAACACAATTACAGAATTACAGTCATATCTGTCCATGTTTGCCGGTTGTCAACAAGCCGACCTTACCAGTGTACTTAAGTACCCCCATTTGTTTCATATCCATCGTGCAGGTAATCAGCCATGTCGATGGCTCCCCAGCCGACACACCCCACTGGCAGCAGCGGTGTCTCATGCATGTCATGGTTGGAGGATGACGCATCGCTGTTCCTCGTAGAGGCGAATGGCTGGTGGAACCCGTGAGTTTACCAGCTGTCCTTATGGTCGCGAGATCGGTATTGAAATCTCCGATCCAGGAAGACTTTGCTTCGGTGTACAAGTTGCTGGGTGCCTCCTACTACGCGCCCCTGGACTTTTCGGAACCTGCTCATGATCAGCCCTCCCAAGGTATTCGTGACCGCGACGACAAAAAGAGAGAGATGTTGTTCGTAGCCTATCGTGGGGGCCGGAGCGTCCTGTACGTCGTCGACCTCAGGCTGGCTCTCCGAGGAGGAGCAGAGGCGATCGAGCTCCATTGCCCCTTTGCAGACCTCGGAAGATACGGCCCAGGTCGTGTTCATAGCATCCAGTGCTGACGCGCCAAGCACGGTCATGTTTTGCTCCATCTCACGGCTGGGCAATGGATACAAGGCGTAGTTTTCCTCAACCTGGACTTCTCCAGCGGAGAACTTGGCTCTGCCCCTATCTCTGCCTTGCCCAATGACGTGGACAGACGGCGAGGGCGAGCCTCTGCACATCGTCTACTATGCGCCATCAAACCCCGCATTCGTCGCTCCAGTCGGAGAGCGGCCGCCGTGCATCGTCAACGTACACGGTGGGCCGACCCTCGTCGCGTTGCAAAGTTTGGACTTGACGAAGCAGTGGTTCACCAGCCGAGGCTGGGCGTGGCTCGACGTCAACTATCGCGGGTCCTCTCTCTACGGCCGCAAATACGCGTGAGCTTCCTCGCGCGAACGGCCATAGTGACCGAGGTTGCTGGCCGCCTCTGCACAAAGTTTGTTTGGACGGTCAATGGGGCGTGTTGGACGTCCTGAATTGCGTTCGCGCCGCGCGCGCGTTGTCCTCCCCGCCGTACCCGCTCGTCGATCCAGCACGCTGCGTCATCAGGGGCCCCTCAGCCTGGGTGTACACCGTCCTCAGCTACGCTGCGGGCACGTACCGCACGGGCAATGCGCCACCCGCGCCTGCAGATACCGAGACAGACTTTGCCTTCAGAGCAGGCGCATCCCATTTCGGCCCGGGTACAGCGGACCTCGCCTCGCTCGCGCGGGCCTCGCACAAGTTCGAGTCGCACTACGTGTTCAAGCTGCTGGGCGGTCGTCGCGACAAGCTCGGGGTGGCAGATGTCTATCGTCGGCGCTCGCCAGTGTTCCATGCAGACAGGATTGCGATGCCATTGTTGGTACGTGCGCACGCCCATTTTTTTCAATTAGACTCGGCCGTCTGACTTGCTGTACCCATGTTTTCTGTGGCACATACAGATGCTTCAGGGCCTAGCGGATCCCGTGATGCCGCCGGAGCAGTCGGAGGCGATGGTCGATGCGATGGTGGCTCACGGCGGCGCTGACCGTGTCAAGTATAAGACGTACGAGGGAGAGGGGCATGGATTCGGTCGCGCGGACACGAATAGGTCTGCACTGGAAGAGGAGGCGACGTGGTTTTCGAAATGGTTGGGCATCGAGATCAGATTGTAATCTGACAAATGTATTTTTAGTAACCTTGAAACTCGAAGCCACGACTGGCACTTACCGCTAAGAGACCCCTCAGGCTGGAAACTCTACTGTGGACCCGGATCTGTCCACCGAATAGCAGATTTCAACACTGTGAGCAAGGGAGTGTTTATGATTTTGGACACTACAATCACTTACTGCGCACGAAACTGTGAAACCACCTTTTTTATATTTTACTTGCTGACAAATTATTTATCCATCGAGAAACATTAGGAGCTATAGTTTCCACTATGGTTACAACTTCAACATCATTAATTGCATTATACATTGAGTTCTTTTCACCCCCTTTCTTTATCTTTTTCTTTCTCCTCCACTTCTGTTTTCTCATCCCAAGTGCTCCACTTCTTGATGTGTATGAGCATTCCTGCATGTTTACCTTGCTCTTTGGGCTCTGCCAAATAACAATATTCATTTGGAGGCAAAGTAACAGTTCAGAGGAAGTAGAAATGTTTTGGGTAATGGAAGTTATCTGGGAATTACATGGAAAATAGAAGCCAAGGTAAGTTTAAATAGTGCATATGAGTTCTCAATAGGTAACTGGAAAGCATAAGAAAAGGTATCATAACTATCAACCTAGAGTAAGAAATTAGTGCCAACAAGAGGTCCAGGACTCTCCAAACAAGGAATAATCAATATTGACTTGATGAATTCTGTCAAAAGATATCACTACAGAATGAATAGGAAGATAAAAGATGTTCCTGGTCCAAGGAGCCATCCAGCCAAAACAAGCACCATCAGAAGACTGAATCCAACCATTTTTCTCATGTAAATCAAAGGGAACAAAATCCTGAACTCTCCATACTTTGATGAAAGAATCATGGGATCCAGAAACAATATAATTGCCATCAGGTGAGTAGGCAATAGAGGTGACTGGAGATGTGTGTCCATGAAGTGGATCTGTTACACACTGACCAGTGGCTGCATTCCAAACCCTAATGGTGTAGTCTCTTGAGCCAGACACAATGTGGGTCCCATCAGGTGAATAGGCAACACAGGTAACTGAAGATGTGTGTCCTTGGAATGGATCAACCACACACTGACCAGTGGTTGCATCCCAAATCCTAATGGTGTGGTCCCTTGAGCCAGAGACAATGTGAGTTCCATCAGGTGAATAGGCAATAGAAGTGATGGAATGTGTGTGTCCTTGGAATGGACCTGCCACACACTGACCAGTGGTTGCATTCCAAATCCTAAGGGTCTTGTCATGAGAGCCAGAGACAATATGGGTCCCATCAGGTGAGTAAGCAATAGAGGTGACTGAATTTGTGTGTCCCTGAAATGAAACTGCAACATACTGACCATTGGTTGCATTCCAAACCCTAAGAGTCTTGTTCCAAGAGCCAAAGGCAATATAGGTCCCATCAGGTGAATAGGCAACAGAGGTGACTGAATGTTGTTCCTGGAATGGACCTGCCATATACTGACCACTCCTTGTGTCCCAAATCCTAATGGTGTTGTCACCAGAGCCAGATACAACATAAGTCCCATCAGGTGAATAGGCAACAGAGGTGATTGAATATGTGTGTCCCTGGAATGGACCTGCCACACATTGACCAGTGGTTACATTCCAAAGCCTAATGGTGTTGTCACCAGAACCAGAGACAACATGGGTCCCATCAGGTGAATAGGCAATGGAAGTGATTAAAGATGTGTGTCCCTGGAATGGACCTGCTACACATTGACCAGTGGTTGTATTCCAAAGCCTAATGGTGTTGTCACCAGAACCAGAGACAATGTGGGTCCCATCAGGTGAGTAGGCAACAGAGGTGACTAAGGATGTGTGTCCCTGGAATGGACCTGCCACACACTGACCAGTGGTTGCATTCCAAATCCTAATGGTGTGGTCTCTTGAGCCAGAGACAATGTAGGTCCCATCAGGTGAGTAGGCAATAGAGGTGACTGAATATGTGTGCCCTTGGAATGGTCCTGTTACACACTGACCAGTAGTTGCATCCCAGATCCTAAGGGTCTTGTCATGAGAGCCAGAGACAATATGGGTCCCATCAGGTGAATAGGCAACAGAGGTGACTGAATTTGTGTGTCCCTGGAATGGACCTGCCACACACTGACCAGTGGTTGCATTCCAAACCCTAAGGGTCTTGTCCCAAGAGCCAGAGACAATATGAGTGCTATCAGGTGAATAGGCAACAGAGGCAACACAATTTGTATGCCCCTGGAATGGACTTGCCACACACTGACCAGTGGTTGCATTCCAAACTCTGATAGTCTCATCCTGAGAGCCAGAGACAATATGAGCTCCATCTGATGAATAGGCAACACAAGAGACAAATTGCATGTGCCCATGCAAGGTATGAACCTCTGCTGGCCAGCTGGCTGGGCATCCTGAAGCAACTGAGACATACTTTTGCAGATGGTCAATCCAGAATCTATGAAGTGGAGAGCTAGTTGGGGTCTGGGGCATGGCTGATAGATAGAGGTGGGGGGTGGATTCTCTAAGAACAGGTGCAAACACTTGGATGAATCGGAATGCCTCTGATGCCAGTGTGGCAAGCTCTTGGTCCTGCCAATATCATGTTCAGCACACACCAGTTACCATTATGATTGATCTTACCTTGGCCCATTGTCTCAAGCTGGTGCAGGTCTCTAGGGCAGATAGGATGGATGGCAGGGGGGAAGAGAGGAAAAGAAGGCTGATGGCTTCAAGCCAGTAGGGAAAGAACTTCTTGAAGAAGCTGGTCACATCAGTCAATAACTCTGGAATACATTCAGCATCTCGCAGGTGGTCCATCCAGTATAGGCACGAGTACATGAGGTGGGGGGGAATGGCCTTATTGATACGAGCCAGCAGATCAGGGATGGCAGTGTTACAAATCCGAGAGTCTTTGAGGCCACAGATGTTGAACTTGAGCATGTTTCGCATGCATGCAAGCAAGGCTTGTCCAAGGCAGAGAGAATGCTGGGATTGGATGGTAACATGGAAAATAGAACTGCGAGCTTCATCGAGTAAAAAGTCAAAGAACGAAGTATGAAGCGGACGGATGGGCTTCTCTTCATCTACCACACCGTCCAGTAAAGATCCAAGCGGTTTAATGATATTCCGAACACTCAGCCGTCCAGCAAAAAGGGTGGAAAGGGACATGAGAGATAGTGGTTCATGAAGAGCAAGTACAACTGCCATCACCTCTCGGAACCGGCGTCGAGGACCATCGCCGGTAAACTGTTGTTCCAAGATGGTTCGGTAAAGCTTGTCTAGTGGGTAGCCACCTTTACTATTGTCGCCTTGCACTACTACCTCAAACCGTTCGAATACGTCGAGCCCCTCAGCACCATCTCCAAGCCCTCGAATGAAATTGCATGCAGTAGAAGCCCACTGGAACAGTTTCTGGGAGTGATGGACCAGCTGCCGACACCACTCTTGGCGTGGCCAGTAAGATTCGAGGTCGGTAGATTGATCAACAAGCGAGTGATGGATGAATTTTCGGATATCTTCCTCGACAATATGGGGAGGGATGTCATCCATTTGCTTGTGGATGATATGAGGGCCAGACGGAAGTGCGGTGAGGATGTCGGTTTCAGGGCGAGCGGTGATGAGAAAACGAAGATTGGTCGGAAGGTCGTTTTCGGTGATTTCCTGAGAGATGGCGCGCAGAAGATGTTGGCGACTGACTTGATCCCCACTTTCGTCAAGAGCATCTATGACGACGACTAACGGCCCGATATGGTCGAGGTCCTTGCTGGGTTCGATGATGAGCTTCTTGACTTGCTCAAGGGGCGATTGTGACGTGCGAAGCGCTCGATCGTCTTTCACGACCTGCCAGAGCGCGGACTTGTACTGCGGATCGCGATCGGCGAGGTCACGTGCTACAGTGCTGAGCAGATTTCTCGAGTTGCGATTCGCGACGTCAGTGCTGGCGAAGCAATATGATGACCCCAACCGCTTTTGCTCGTCATACCGTCGAGCGATGGTGTGAGCCACCGCCGACTTGCCAGATCCACCGGCGCCGGTCAGAAGGCACACTCGTGGGGCATCATCGTCAGGATTGTTGAGAACGTCACAAATTTCTTGCATGAAGGATTCGCGCGTCCCTGGCAGGCATCCCTTCTCGATCTCAAACCCAGCCCCGAAGGCATACGGCATGTCGTTCAGGTCGATCGATTCCGCTGTAACCTTCGTCAACGTCCACCCGCAGTCTCGAGAAGTGCCACCTACCGATGTGTTCCACGACGTTCATCATGCGAAACACGGTGAACCCAGTTTGCACTGAAGCTCCCTCCAAGAGTGCCCTTTTGAGTTCTTGGAACTTCTCCTGGTAATCAATGATCTTCCTATCGATATCAGACATCGTGTATTTTGCCCTCAGAATCCCTAGTTACCAAATCAGTGGTGGTCACTATGAAACCAGGCGGTGACGGACAAAAGCTCTTTTGTTTCGCGTATTCGGTGACGAAGTACCCGCACTCCGTCACCTGCTTGATCAGAAGCGTGATAGTCTTGCCGTACTTTTTGATCGTCTTGAGGAACTCGACATCATCAACGAATTCAAAGGCGTCGTTCATCGTGCCTGCTAAGCAAATCATCTGGTCGTCACGATTTTTCTGGTTTACGAGCACCTGTACGAAACGTCATCAGCGACTGGCGATAGTAGGAATATCGAACAACAGATAGACCTTGTTCGCGGCCGATAAAACAGACCAAGCCAGCGACGCATATGGGTGAATCTGTGTAGTGCTCAGATCATGAGGGAAGCGAGACACTGAGCACAAAATACCTCTGCGATACCAGCCACAATGCTGTTCAAGCGCTCCAACCTCTCCAACAAAGTAGGCCATGTAGTCTCGAATGGCTCGGCAACGACGTTTGTACCGCGATCAATCGCCAACTGTATGATCTCGACGGCTGCGAGGGTGGGGCTGGATGGGTTAACCACTGCCTTCGCCCTAGCGACGTCGTCCATAGCTTGGCGTTTGTCGGCATTAACGTTTCCACGTGGCTCAGCCGTCAATGCAAACTTGATCTTAATACCGGGAATATCGGAGCTATCAGAGGTATCTTTGCGGAGAACGGCCTCGAGCACTTTGATCGCAGAGCTCGCATCAGTAGGACATGATATATAAAATATAACCGTACCGCCATCCTCTAATCTTCTCAATACCCTGCTGATAGTATCGGAAAAAGTTCCAACTTGCGCGTCCTCTCCCATGTGGTGTTTCTGATAAATCGTTACGAGGAGGACGGAACGATCATCCCCATCACTGATGATACTCAGTTCTCTGAAGCAAAGTAATGAAGAAGTACCCACAAACAGAAAGTATCGTCCCAAGAAGTTCGATTCTTTGACTCCTCTGCGCTATTGGTCGACTTCGAAGAATCGCCCACGGAAAACTGGACATAGTGTTGCTTGGCATTCGGGAGGTTGCGCTGGGCTTGCGTACAAAGTTCGATATCTGCAAAAAAAGCCAAATCGCATGCAGTGAAAACCCGAGTCTCCCGACCCTCACCTTTGATAGTGATTGATTTCGCTCTGGAGCCACGTTCAGCGCAGAGTATGAAGGTAATCGATACACGTACGCGTTACTTTGGGCTGGGTTGGCTGTATTCATGGTGTAGGTGAATATAGGATGAGCAAGAGGAGAGAGGTGGTGGGAGTACGAGACTGCTGCGAACCGAGCAAGCCAACACGCTCCACCATTTGCCGCGTCAGTAATTATGTCAGCTAGCCGTAAATAGCTGTATTTGTCTTTGTTTGTGTCGGACATGCGCTGTGCATGGTGAGGAAGATGTCCTCGTCATAGGCTGGGGAGACGCTTTGCATCCAGAGCGCACTCAATTTGCGATGTGCGAGTCCCCGCAAAATCTATACGCAAAAAATCTACGACAAGCATTCGGGTACCCTTTACGGTTTCCAGAGCCAAGGCCTGGCCTCCCCTCATCTTATGAAGAACATGGCCTCCACATCGGAGATGTTGGCTATGTCGATGATGTTGGCATGTTCCAAGTCCTGTTCAACATATGTCTTCCGTCGGACCACGAGCTCCACCAAGCTAGATGCAACGACCTTGATGGCCTCGCTGGGCTGGTCACGTTCAACCTGAACGAAGCCCCTCCCCTTTCCAATGCATTTCCTTCTGGCCGTGTAATTCTCCATGGCATGCACGAGTCTCATGGCGATAGCTTGAATCATACCCAGAGGTAGTTTTACACCAATACTTGCAGATGGATAACAATGCTAACTTGGCATCGTAAGCTCGTCCCGCAAATTCACATCATTTTCCACCTCAGGCGCCATCCTTTTCCTCCCATCAGGTGCTGTACACCAATATCTCAATAAAAGCAAGGAGGAAGAGTTTCGTAAGCTGGCGGGGGAATACGCGCTCGAGTGGTGTCGGTTCGCTGGTTTCAATTCCCTCTACCTCGTTACCGGGTTTTATAAGACGAGTTCTTGGTTTCTCGCCTCGTTCCATGATACTAGGTCTAGTGAACAGATCCTACTGGAACGTGTCGATGCAGGGAGATATAAGGGGAGCTGCACATGCGATTATCGCGAAAGTTCCATGGAAAACCGCAACGAGAACCAAACCGTGCTCATATCAGGTTTCAAAATCGAAGTGAGGGGGTGGGATCAGCATGCTGTGGTTGAGAAGTTGCCACTACACTCGAGAAGCATCTGGTCTCATATGGCGAGCCTGCTTGACCGCTTGATCTCCCTCTGGCGGTGGATAGTTTCGATATGTGTGCTCAAGTTGTACGGCACCCTTAGAGATGTAGATGAGGGTGTACGTGTCAACCGTGTACCCACATTATCCCAAGTAAGTATTCTTTACTAAAGTGACCGAACAGACAGCGGTTGAGCAAACCTACAGCCTTTTCACCCATCCGACGTCATCAACCGTTACCTACTAGAGAAGGTTTGTATGATGAAATCTCGTACGCTACAGCATACTGAATCTCTTGGTACAAGAATCCCAGTGTTCAGGTGGCCGTCACTCATGACAGCCAGTGGGTAAGCATGCTTGAAGAGGTTTGGTTCCTGCACTGTTGCCCATCCACAACTTGACTGAGCCTCCAGAATGAATTGCCTTACGAAGACATGACGGACGAAGGGCGTTTTCGAGTATTCTTGGAAGAGAATTACACAGATGGCTCTCATTCTGACAGTGAGAATTTGGTTACGATTGTTGGCACATTCCTAATATTTCTCAGACATGGTTTATCTTCGGAGAAAAATGTGAGTCTTGCCTTTTGCGAACGCTTGTAATGTTAATTAGGTTCGTGACGTTAGCGATGGACCGGGTAGCGAGGATTGCGGTGAGCTGCACAAGCCAGCGCTCTCTCCAAAGACGTTCTCTCTCCCTACTTCTGATAACTTTCGGCATATCGTCGTCACACGTACGTACGACTTTTGTC